>MJUU01022895.1:5349-19720 GCA_002080025.1 Modiolus philippinarum
CAAACAATTTTCAATACCAGTTTTGAAGTCGCAACATCAATATCTATTTGAAAACCAAATTTCATTAAAATCGGACAATGTTGAATTTTCCCGCCTTTATTGGCAACCATTTTTAAAATGGCGGTCAAGGAAAATTTTCAACACCGGTTTTGAAGTCGCAACATCAATATCTATTTTGAAACCAAATTTCATTGAAATCGGACAATATTGAATTTTCCCGCCTTTTTTGGCAGCCATTTTGAAAATGGCGGTCAAGGAACAATTTTCAACATCAGTTTTGAAGGCACCACAGCATGGCAAACATTTCATCAATTTACACTTAACCTACATCGTCTATAGTTTTGAAAATAAAAGATGAAAAATACAAAAATTTTAAAATTTCGGTGAAAAAAGGGCAATAACTCCTACAAGGGTTTATGGATTTTCTTCAAAATTTCAGGGTGGGTAGATCTTGATATGCTGAACAATTTTGCAATTTACACTTGACCTCTATCTGTTACACTTTTTGAAATAAAAATTAAAAATGCAAAAATTTTGAAAATTTAACAGAAAAAGGGCTATAACTCCGAGATGGGTTTCAGATTTTCTTCAAAATTGTACAGTGGGTAGATCTCATCATGCTGATCATTTTTACCACATTTCAGATTTTTTTATATCTGTAACGGTTTTCAAGTTATTAGCCAAAAATAGTAATGGTGCATTACATGATACCCCACCACGTTTCACAAAATTTCAAAGTTTAAAGAGTCATAACTCTAGATCCCTGTGTACTTCTGAACCCAAAATTATACTTGGCCTGTGTTATATGGCAAACAACTTACATACCAAATAAGAAGTCTGTATGTCATTTCATTCACAAGTTATCAGTGGGAAACCCTATAATTTGCAAAATTTCAAAGTTTCAAGGGGCATATCTCCAGAACCCCTTAGACCTCTGAATCAAAAATCGAACTTGGCCTGTGTTTTATGGCAAACAACTTACATACCAAGTTTGAAGGCAATGTATTATTTCATTCACAAGTTATGACTTGGAAACCCAAAAATTTGCAAAATTTCAAAGTTTCAAGGGGTATAACTCCAGAACCCCTTGGACCTCTGAACCCAAATGCAAACTTGGTCTGAGTTTTGTTATTAACAAGTTACATACCAAGCTTGAAGACAATATATTATTTCATTCACAAGTTATCAGTCGGAAACCCTTAAATTCGCAAAATTTCAAAGTTCAAAGGGGCATAACTCCAGAACCCCTTGGACCTCTGAACTCCAAATCAAACTTGGCCTGAATTTTGTAGTAAACAAGTCACATACCAAGTTTGAAGACCTTATGTTATTTTGTTCACAAGATATCAGTCGGAAACCTTCGGGGGACGGACGGACGGACGGACACACGGACAGACGGACAGATGGACGGATGGACACACGACTGATGGTATCACATAATACCTCACCACTTCGTGTGGCAGGGTTTAAAAAATGCAATTTACCCTTTGTACTATTTTTAGCAATGGCGGCCATGTTGTTTGACCAGCCAACTAATCGAACACAATTTTGAGAAGCCATACCCTGGTGATGATTCAAATCAAGTTTGGTTACATTTGGCCCAGCGGTTTCAGAGGAGAAGATTTTTGAAATTGTTGACGGATTGCAGACGGATGACAGACGACAGACGCAAAATGATGGCAAAAGCTCACATGGCCTTTAAGGCCAGGTGAGCTAAAAATGGCATTTTCTGAGAAAAGCATTAAAAATTACTATTTTTATAATATATAGGTGTAAACAAAAATTATTTTCTACCACAGACTGTTCGTTCATGGAATTCTTTGCCCGAAAACGTAAAAAATAGCCCATCTGAACATGGTCTAAAGAACCATAATTCCCGAAAACGTAAAAATAGTCCATCTGAACATGGTCTAAAGAACCATTATAAGTCTAATATTATTAAAATATCTCCTTATTATTATGTTGGAAACAGATTAAGTCAGATATTGCACTGCAGACTACGCATGGGGTGTAGCAGTCTTAACTTTGATTCACATAGGAAAAACATTATTAACTCCCCTAACTGTGTCTGTGGATTTGTCGAGAATAGTAACCATTATTTATTTATATGTCCTCGCTATACTGAATTATGAGAGCGCTACATAGTTCCTCTAAACCGGTTTACTCCCCTATCCGTACAAGTACTACTTTTTGGCTCACAAGACCTTACTAACAATCAAAACAAGGAAATTTTTCTAGCAGTCCAGAAATTTGTTATAAGTAGCAAAAGATTCACATCTTAGATTCACTCACCCTCTTTTAACTTTTTGTACTCATATACCTGGCACATATAGTAATTCTGTTCTCTACTCTTCGGGTTAATTCATGAAAGAAACGACTGCATTTAAGAGAGACGAATTTATATAAGTTTTTATAAACTTGTTTTCGAATCCCATTAATTAATTGATTTTGTAATATGTGTGTGTATTTATATATTTGTGCTGTGTATTATTTGTAACAATTAATTAATAAAATATGTTTTCACTAAACAAAATGACTGGTCTAAAAGTTTTTGATAGTGAAAATATTTTAAACTACCAGTATTTCCACCCTGTAAGAGCCATGTCCTTAGTAGTTGTTCTCTCCCATGAAAATTATGTCTATTTTTAGAACATTGGTAGATTTGTATAGACACTGGTCTCAGAAACGTATATTAAACTACATTCTGGTACCTATATTTTTTTGGCAAATATAAGGATGACTAATAGTACAATCTTCTCTGTTGAAATATATCTCATCATTTTGAACATTTCCAAGTAAAACTACTCCACACTTAGTAGCACCAGGTACTTCTGTAGTTACCACATAGCTGAAACGTGGTACAGTACCGTCAACCCATTTATACTGTGTATCTAAGTCTTGATAGAGTCCTACATAAGAATATTGCCCAGCATTGTCTTTACTGGAAATAAATAAAATATTATTTATCAAATATGGGGGCTTTATTTACAAATTTTAAAACAGATTTATCCATAAATTCTATTTAAAAATGTTCTAAATTTTTATCATTATTCTTCTTGATTTCCTTAATATCAATAAACAGTTTGGCATGAGTGTATGATAGGCATATGTTCATTTGAAAGCAAACTACTTAAATGCTTTTTGAACGATGAAACTGGATTATAAATGTGTACATACATGTATCTTGGTTGGTTGGATAACAGGAGTATGGATAACAAACAATTTTAAATGTATGAAAAAATTATAAAAGCTGTTCCATTTAAATTGAGGTGGGAAAGGGGGATGCAGATTTTTTGTTTTTCTCTTGGTGGGGGGTAAAAATCCATTTGGTGTAGGTGTTTGAATAGTTTTTAATATATTGGTCGGGGTTCTTGAACAAAGTGCGCCCCCCTCCCCACATAAGATTTAATGGAACAGCCACAACGTTTGAAACAATACTTATGAGGACTTTATAGAAATAATGCGATGATCCCCTTTGCAACAACTGGGTACTTCCAATATTAATCATTTTAGTTAAATTATGAATATTAAGAATACATATGATTTAGGGGTAAAACACAAACCCTTTTAACCAAACATGATCATTACTACAATGGTCAGAGTGAGTTCCAAAGAGATTTTTAATCTGTATCAACAAGAATTTTATGTCTTAATCCTCACTGTGATACCCCCTCTCTGCATTTATCATCTAAAATGGGGGAAAAATCACCAGTAAAAGGCAATAAACATACAGTGGCCACCAAATATGGCCAAAAAAGGTTTTATTCATATTATGAATTTGAATCCTGTACATATTTACTTACGCCATTTGTGCCAAGACATCCTTTTCCTGGAGATTGTCTGCCGTAGCTAATTCAGAATTCAATGCTTCACATCCGGCTCTGGCATTATAAAAATCAACAGCAGTTGTCTGAACTTGCCAACATTTCTTTCTGAACTGAGTCCATCCATTGGGACATGCAAGTTCTGTAAAATAAGAAATTAACTGAGCATGAAATACACACATTATGTGAACATAAAGTACCTTGCAGTCTATAGGGTCTGTAACTCTCGTTCAGTTTTGAAACTTCCGGGTACAGAATTTGTACCTGGAAGTTGCATTTTTAACAGAAAAATATGATGTTTCAAGCAAACACATTGGATATCATAATACTGCAATGTCATAATACATCATATTTCAGCGGGAAACGTTTTTTCAATTTCAATAGGGCCTGTAAGTCTCGTACAATTTTGGAACTTCCGGGATCAAAAAATGTACCCGGAAGTTACATTTTAAACAAAGATATATGACGTTTCCAGCAAAAATTTGAACGTCACAATCTTCAAACGTCATGTTTTGGCGGGAAACGTTTTCGAAGTGACTGTTTGTCGTGGTTTCTCGTTAGTCACATGACGAGACTTACAGACCCTATTTTATCATGATTTCTCGTTATCACATGACGAGACTTACAGACCCTATTGGTCAATTTTTTTTTAATGAAAAATGACTATTTTACCATTGTAAACTTTAAAAACTCAAGGAAATAGCATATAGATCTCACGTGTACATATTGTATTGGAATGTATAGTAATGCTTTTTTGACCTGTGATTTTCAAAGTTACCATTTCAGATTGTCGTATTGGTATTTGCTTGTCAACATAACTTGAAAAGTTACCTTTTTTAAAAACAACGGCATGTTTATAATTCAAAGGCAAACTCATCATAATACAGATAAATAAATATTGTACAGAGAGCTTATGCAATCATGTCCCCTTTTTTTTAAATCTAGGAACTGATTTATATAGGCTGGATAATCTGTCCCTGTATACAAACACTAAGTCCCTATATTGCTCGAACTCTAGGCAGATTCCTACAATAATGTGGTCATCTTCTTGCAAAAAATATCATTAATATAACTATAAATAAACAAGATTCTGTTAAACTAAATCACTCTCCTTTTCAAATATGATAATTAAAACACAATTCAGCACGTGGGGTTAACATAACTTTTGAACAATTCACCCATGTACCCATATATAGCAACATGGAAAATACAAATTTCTTGTGATGTATGTTATAAAAAAAATACGGAAAGGAAAAACATAAAATTTACATAGCAATTATTCACTTAATAATGACTTTCAGTTTCAGTTAAAACCATAATTTAACAACCCGCATGATCTGATAATTACCTCAGAATCACATCTCTTGGGTTGTTAAATTGTGGTATTAACCTTATAAAAAGTCATTAATTGCATAATAATCTTACTTGCTGCTGCTTTTTCACATGCAAATGGATGTATTGTACTGACTGCATCAGAATTCAGTGTTAAGTCAGACATCTGTAAATATCCAGCCAAGTTTTCTTCAGGATACTCTCCAAAACCAATGTCTCCACCCAACCTTTCAGACCAATACCATTCATATGTATCAGAATACAGTCCAACCCACAGATTTGGAGATACTTGTCCAGTATTATTCCTACAATACAGATTTATCAGATACCATTTGTACATGGATTTTATTTTCTGAAGTGATATCAAAATGTGATTCAGATAACCAAGGATGAATATAAAAGATCTGTGAGCCCCCTGCTCACTAGCAATACCCCCACTCTTAACTTCAGCTTTTAGTGGCCTGCACAGGTTTGAAAATGCATCTAACAATATAACACAAATTGACTGAATATTGACTATGTCGTAAACCGAAGTAGTAACCCGACAGATCTGAAAATGCATCCAACAATATGGCATGACTATACAAAGATTTCTGACAAAATTTCTAGTTTGTATCATTTACCATTGCAGAGAAAAGCTTGACAAAAATTGTGACAAACAGATGGATGGACCGAATGACGGATAGACCGAATGACGGACAAAGGTAAAACAGTATACCCCTCCTCTTTCGTAGCAGGGGTATAAAAAGCAGAGATGGCATTTCCAGTTGTTAACATAAAGCAAAACTAGTTTCAATACTGAAAAGTCAGGAAGGTTGCTATATAACTTTTTTTATTGTATTGGCATACAGGAAGCATTTGCCCAAAAGAACTGCAATTGCTTAATCAATAAGAATCAAGTCGTATAGTGTAAGTATGAAAAGCTTTAACTAAAACTTAAATGATTCCCACTTATAAAAGCCCAGTTTCTTGTACTATTTGAGTGAAGATAAGTGTAAAGAGTTCTTCTAATTTTTCTTACCTATTGATACTGTTATTAGTTGTACTTACCAAACAACTTGTAATGTAATAAATTCTTCAACACTATAAACATTGACTAAACCAGCATTTTGTGAATGACAGAATTTATAGGCATCCCAAAAGTTCATTGGTGTGTCATATATTCTGTAACATGTTGAGTTTAACATATACCACCCAGATTCACACAAATCTACAAAATAAAGAAATATTGTATGAAATGCAAAATGATAAAATATACAGTGCACCCTTGTTATATCGCCACCTTTCGGACCAGAGAAAATTTTGGCGATAAGTGAGGGTGGCGAAATATCGAGGGAATAAATAACATAGAAACTATACAAATATTGGAAATATGTACCTTGAAAATGGTTGGCGTTGAATTGGGGGACCGCCGTTAAAGAGGGGCGATATAACGAGGGAGCACTGTATCTGATTAAAAATTTGAAAAGAATAACAAAATAGTATTCTAAAAATGACCCAAAGTTTCCCTAAACTCTGTTGATAACTTAGGAGTTAGGAACAGAAAGTCTTAATTCAAAAACAATATTTCTTATTTTCAAAGAATCCGCAATTTGCAGCCTATTTTGACGAATTGAGCAACATCAACTTTGTTTTATCTAAAGAAAAATCATGAAAAAAATTGTGAAGATACAGAAGATAGTATGTTTTTAATGTACATCAGTTTTCAATTTCAGGTTACTGATTATCAATTTAAAGCCATTGTCTTTTAATGCATGTACTTTATTCTTAAAAGCATTGTAGTGATTCTGGATCACTTATTCTGTTTTACAAGTTTGATTTTGCCTTTTACCCTATTCTAGTTTGAACCAGCACATTTATGTGCAAAGTTCATTTTTTATAGTTGACCAAGAAATATTTTGTTGATAAATAAATTCTCTGCTTTTGAATCAAATCTGGGGAATATTTCATTCATTCAAACATTTGAAATTGCTGGAATAGCTCTTAGTCCCTACCTCTTAAATTAAATAATCCATGCCTAAAAAAAATGAAACAAGATGTGTTTGTGAAACTCTATGCCCCCGGCAGCAACCATGTCTACCATACAACATAAATAATAAAATTGCAATCACTAGAAATTAAGGTTAAATAATAATTTGTACTAAGCTCCATTAGATCTATTCACATACAGAATATAAAGCCTCTTGCAATTGTAATTAACGAGCTAAAAGCAAAATCTAGATTTTTACCTTTTGACCCCTGTGACCTTGACCTTTGACCTGACCTTAATGAAATTTGCATAATGGTGTTCAGCTTTATATGATCAATATACAGGCCAAATATCAAGGTCCTATCACATCTGGTTGGAAAAATATCAGAAATGTTAAAGTTTTCAAATTTTCACTCAGTGACCTTGACCTTTGACCTGACCAAATTTTTTTTGGTGCATTTGTATTAAGCTTCATTAGATCTATTCATATATAGAATATCAAACCTCTAGCGATTGTAAATAACGAGCTATGGCAAAATCTATATTTTGACCTTTTGACCTCTAAGACCTTGACCTTTGACCTGACCTTAGTGAAATTTGCATAATGCTGTTCAGTTTAATATGACCAATATACAGGCCAAATATGAAGGTCCTATCACATTTGGTTGAAAAGATATAGGCAATGTTAAAGTTTTTATTTAAGTTTTCAATTTTGCACTCGGTGACCTTGACCTTTGACCTGACCCAAATTTTTTTGGTGGATTTGTATTAAGCTCCATTAGATCTATTCACGAATAGAATATCAAGCCTCTAGCAATTGTAATTAACGAGCTATAACAAAATCTAGATTTTGACCTTTTGACCTCTGTGACCTTGACCTTTGACCTGACCTTAGTGAAATTTGCATAATAATGTTCAGCTTCACATGATCAATACACATACCAAATATGAAGGTCCTACAACATCTGGTTTAAAAGTTATGAGCCAGGTTAAAGTTGCGGACAGACAGACAGACAGACAGACAGGACAAAAACAATATGCCCCCGATCTAAAGATCCCTATTCACATATAGAATATCAAGCCTCTAGCAATTGTAATTAACGAGCTATAGCAAAATCTAGATTTTGACCTTTTGACCTCTGTGACCTTGACCTTTGACCTGACCTTAGTGAAATTTGCATAATAATGTTCAGCTTCACATGATCAATACACATACCAAATATGAAGGTCCTACAACATCTGGTTTAAAAGTTATGAGCCAGGTTAAAGTTGCGGACAGACAGACATACAGACAGACAGACAGACAAACAGGACAAAAACAATATGCCCCAGATCTAAAGATCCGGGGGCATAAAAAGTCCATAGTTGTCCCTTAAAAAATATGAAATTCACAAAAAAGATATTGAAGTATATGTTCAGAACAGCAAGAATGTCATCTCCTGCAATCTTATATTCAATATAGCATTAGTCTATATGTACTCCAAGAATGTGATATTTACAGTTACGGGGCAAGTTAAAACAAGGGGCTCAGAGACTGAGCCTGTATTGCTCACCTGACAAAATGCTTAATATCAGGTTTTTCTAGGTTCTCTGCTGATTTTCTGAATGAGCAATCTTTGTAATTGACCTTCCCTACATCATTCCAGTACAAATTTGTTTAATTTGATTCAATAAGAGCTGATGATGAAGATTGTGTTTTCCTAATAGGGTCCCATGTTAAGCTATGTTCTGTGCTAGCTGCCATGTTTTCATCAGATTGGAACAAAATGATACCGGTAAATCATTTTAAGGGACCTATCATACAACTTTCCAGTCATGTTTGGTTGAATCTGTTTGCTGGAGGAGCATGTTATTTTGTAAATTGTTCAGTGCTGGCAGCCATGTTTTTAACAAATCAGAACAACATTGTCAATTTCTGTAAAGGCCCTTCTCTATGTCATAACAGTACAGTTTTATTAAATTTGCTGCAAGTTTCAGAGCAGATGATGAAAAAGATGTTTTTCACAGAGCTCAATATAAACTGAGCAATTATTGTTGAGGGCCTACCATACAACATTCCCATAAATGTCAACCTCTGGGGCTGTCAAAGGGGGTGATCACCCCCTTTGTGGTTGGTCCTTGGGGGGTGATGACGCGTCAAGACGTATGTTGAAGTAATAATAACAAAGATTTTCAAGAAAAATACTGTTTTTCACTGCCTCATCATAGAAACAGTTCATAGGCCCATGTACGGTGAAAATAAATGCTATCTTGTCATAGTTATTCTATGGCAATTTATCTGATGTTTGTGATTCTCAGGTTCTTTACTTCATTCAACACAAATACATTATCTTCTCAGTAGTTCCTTCTGAGAAGAAAGTGTTCTGTAAATATATCTGTGACTATATACTTCAATTTTGAAACAGTCATATGGTATTTAAGTAGAACAATATTTTGCAAGTAGGCTTTTAAGGGGGTAGACCTGGGGAAGCCTAAAATTTTCCACTCGTTTAATTTTTGTAATATTTTCAGTATTAAAACTACACATGTTCATGTCGACTTTAAGCAATTTTCAACAATTTTTACCGTCCTGTTTTTTGTCTAGAGGTCAACAAAGATACCCTGTTTCCTCATATTATTTGGTCCGTTTAGGACTTGTTTGTAGTGTATAAAATTGGCTCTAATTAAATTGGTATTTGCTTTGAAATTATTTCAAATGCAAAATTATGTAGTTTAGGCATGTGTGAAAGTAAGAATCAATAATGATAGTAAATTTAACTAGCTTGAACTGAAGTACATGGGTGTTCTGAACAGTATAGACTAAAATTTTTACTCTATTTTGATCATTATTAAACAGTTCTTGTAAAAAATTTTGTCGTTTAATTTTCACCAAAAACTGAGAATAGAAAGAATACTAGTATGTGTAGGATATATTAAAATTTTAGAAAATTCTACCGTCCCATTTTTTCTTAACTTAGAAATAAGTGGGTAAAAATCAATAAAATTGCTGAATCAAAGCTACAAATTACCTCCCTTGGAAAAAATTCGACTTTTACTTATTTTCATTATCTTTGGACAGCATTGCGAAAATGGTAGAGTAAAATGCACTTATTATAAATAACTAGATGTAAGGTATTTGTTTTCATGACAAAGTGAATATTCATTTGCTGCGTGGAAAAAAAATTACAATTTAAAAATTTTGACCATACCTATTGCAATGATTCTATTTGTTCGTGTAAGTAATAAGAAAGTGAAAAACAGAGTTATCTCCTCCTACCCCAGGTCTACCCCCTTAAACATCTTTTTTATGTCTTTTTATTTGTATAATTGGGTTTTATCTATAAAATAATTGCTGGAAAATGGGATTATATCTCAAATTGATTAAAAAATCATGAAAAAACTAGAGTTACTGTGGCCTAGTGGGCCACAGATACCCCCGCCCCCACCCATCCCTGAATTTTTTTTAATATCTGGTAAAAAAAAGAATTCATTGAAAACAAAATACATGGTGCACATCTACAATATATAATTAAGGTCCTGCATAAGTTTCATGAAATTCCAATCATTGATTTAAGAGGAGTAGTGGATACCAGGTGGTCACCATATGATTTGCATTGAGCCAAAATGACAAAGTCAAAACATGTCAAAAGTCGTGTAAAAGGGGAATTAAAGGAAAACACAGTGCATGGTGCACATCTACAATATGTGATAAAGCTACTGCATAAGTTTCATGAGATTCCAAGGAGAAGTGGATACCAGGTGGTCACCAAATGGTTTGCATTGAGCTGAAATGACAAAGTCCAAAACATGTAAAAAATCTGAAAAAAAAGAATTATTGGAAAACAAAATACATGGTGCACATCTACAATATGTATAATTCAGCTCCTGCATAAGTTTCATGAAATTCCAATCAGTGGTTTAAGAGGAGTAGTGGATACCAGATGGTCACCATATGATTTGCATAGAGATAAAATGACGAAGACCAAAACAAGTAAAAAATCTGGAAAAAAAGAATTATTGGAAAACAAACTGCATGGTGCACACCTACAATATATAATTCAGCCCCTGCATAAGTTTCATGAAATTACAATCAGGGGTTTAGGAGGAGTAGTGGATACCAGGTGGTCACCATTTGGTTTGCATTGGGCTAAAATGACAAAGTCCAAAACATGTCAAAAATCTGGAAAACAAGGAATTATTGGAAAACAAAATGCATGGTGCACATCTACAATATGTAATTAAGCTCCTGCATAAGTTTCATGAAATTCCAGTCAGTGGTTTAGGAGGAGTAGTGGATATCACCTTTTGGACACAGAAAGACGGATAGACGGACGGAAGGACGGACGGACACCATGAACACTATATACCTCCCGCAAAGCGGGGGGTATAATAAGAGGGGAGACAAGCAGACTTGTTTTTGAAAATAATCAACTTTGCATTCGTAAATAAAGCACAAAAATTAGGAGTACAAAAGATCTGACAGTATGCAAAATCCTATTTCAAGGGCATTTCATTGTAAAATAATCACAAAGGTGAAGCCTGATGGGCCAGGTTAATTCATTCATTCAGGTAAACATTGCCATAAAAGTGTTTATTTAACGGGAAGGCTAATCCGTTAATTGGGTCTAAATGGATAATTATGTTTAATAGAAGCAATAATGAACACTTTAATATGGTAATTACTTGTGGGTTTTATATATTTTTCAGGGAATGGGGGTCATTGAGGGTCAAAACTTTTGAACGGGGGCAATTTCTGTGACCTGCTCTGGTTAGAGAACGAACTTGGGTAATTTTCAACTTCTTGGCTATTTCGCGGGTGTGACCCGCTGAAAGCAGGAGGGTTGACAGGTATGCATTCCTGTAAAGTTTGGTTAAATTTGCTCCAGGGGTTTCAGGGGAGAGGATCAAAATATGATATTACCATAGGGCCGTTGCTAAATATAAGATCCATGCTGGTTGTCAAAATGAGCGACCTTTGTAAAGGACCTTCAATACTGAAAAGTTCGGTAGAATTTGATTCAGTCTTTTCAGAGGAGTTGATGAACTGATGAAAAAAGAAAGTTTAACGGACAGACAGAAGGTGGATGCCAAGTGATGGCAATAGCTTACACTTATTCTTTTGCTCAGGTGAGCGAAAATTTATCTGAATCTTAACTAGAATACTGACAAAGTCAGAAAGGGCCCTGCCCCCTTGTGTGTCCCAAAAATCTGTTTGCGGAATTTCATGGTAATCAGATATTCCTCAAAAACGAAAGAAAGCTTCCTTTGGTCAAGAAAAACCTTGGGTATCAAAATCATTTAAATCCCTTAAGGCATTTTTAATTTACTGTACGACATAGAGCTAATTCTCAAAATATGCACCTTTTCAAAAAAAAACTAAGTTTTTCCCTAAAAAATGTTTTCGGATTTTCCTCAAAAACATAAGGGAGCTTCCTTTGGTCAAGTTCAACCTTGAGTATCAAAATCATTAAAATCCCTGATGGCAATCTTTAGTTATCATACGCAAGAGGTAATTCTCAAAATATGCACTTTTTCATATAAAAACGAAGTTTTTTCCCAAAAATCATTTTTCGATTTTCCTCAAAAACGAAAGGGAGCTTCCTTTAGTCACGTTCATCCTTGAGTATCAAAATCATAAAAATCGGTGGAGGAATTTTTGAGTTATCATACGACATAGAGTTAATTCTCAAAATATGCACTTTTTCATATAAAAATGAAGTTTTTTCCCAAAAATCATTTTCTGATTTTCTTCAAAAAAGAAAGGGAGCTTCCTTTAGTGAAGTTCAACTTTGAGTAAAAAAATCATAAAAATCGGTGAAGGTATCCTCGAGTTTTTGTACGACATAGAAAACGCTAACGGAAAAGACAGACGGACGGACGGATAGATGGACGGACATGCTGATTACTATAGGGCGCCACCAAATAACCATTAAACTCAGTAAAATATAAATTTATTCATTACCATATTGCCAATTCAATCAAGGTAGATATACATACTTCTACATGCTGGAAGTCTTGGTGTCCACTTCCCTGTAGCTAGACATTCTATAAAACCTGAATGATCAGAAACAACTTCCTCCCCATAGTTGTCACACTTTGCCTTTACCATGTCCCCAATGGAATATGTGTTTGTGTCTTGTCTGACAGCATCTTCAAAGGTGATACCTGGGATTGATGGTGGGCCACTACTACAGGCTGTAAAATAGAAGGCATTTTATATCATACAGCTATAGAATACAACATAATGGATTGTCTTCCCCAGAATATTTTAAGCGAAAATAAAGGGCAATGCTGAGCACAGCATGATATGACGGCAGCATGTCGATCTCAATTTGAGCAAGTGTAGTTAAAAGTGAATGTGGACGCATTAAGAGATTGACACAGTAATTACCTGGATACAAACATAAAAGTTAGCCTTTTTGATCTATTAAAGCTCAGAAATGGTAACAGTTATGTCAAATCTGCCGACATACTATCAAAAGCTTACATGAAGAATCAAACATAGGTAATCAACAATTACAAAGTTCGCCTCATTATGGTACATTGTCACAGTAACAAAATTTTGCCTGTATATTGACCTACCATCAGAGTTGCATGCATAAGCAAGCTTACATGATCCTACCATGTATAGTGACTGAGATCTGAACTGTGTCTGAAAACTTGAAATCTGAATCACTAATGCATAAAATATAAGTCAAAGTGACCTACTTTTGCTTTAATGCTGATGTACCATCAGAGATGCATGCTTATGCAAGGTTACATTATCCTACCATGTATAGTGACTGAGATCTTAACTTGTTCGAAAACTTGAATGTAAATCAATCAAGTGGAAAATACAGGTCAAAGTGACCTAATTTTGCCTTAATGCTGACCTACCATCAGAGATGCATCCATGTGCAAGGTTAAATGATCAAACCATGTATAGTGACTTAGATCTGAACTCATCCGTAAAATTGAATGTAAATCAATCAAGCATAACAAGAGTGGACCCTAATAGATGTCTCGCCCGTCCCTGCTTGTCGCTAAAACAGTCATGCACTACTCAAGAGCAACCTACAACCCAAATATTATTACCATTCCACTTACGGTAATTAAGAAACTATTCTAATCAGAAACACTCAACTTTGTTCACTAGACCATGAAATTGAGGTCAAGGTCAAAAGCCATATGGCAGACTGACATGAACTAACCAAAACCAAGCTATCTACCAAATATCATTGACCTATGGCTTGTAGTTATTGAGAAACAGACTTAAGCAAAAAAACTT
>MJUU01022896.1:14140-32766 GCA_002080025.1 Modiolus philippinarum
CATATCATTCATGATAAAGGACAAATGAACATATCATTCATGATAAGGGACACATGAATATACCATTCATGATAAAGGACAGATGAACATATCATTCATGATAAAGGACAAGTGAACATACATGTATCATCAAAACATCATGAAAGAGGTCATTTATAATGTATATAGTTTTGAGTGAAAATTTCAGTTATAATTTCTGGGTTAATCTCTACACTTTTTTGTTGTAATCTCTTTTTAAGTAATGCCTGACATAAACCATTTAAGAGAGCAAGTCGACAAAAAACGTGATCTTTTACTACAGCAAACCCATACTATACAAAGTATCAGAAGTAGTCTCAACCCTTTTAAACAACTTGCCTGAATGTGCTTATGTTGCATATGAGTTATGGTTTACCTCGCCTTAATTTGTTAAGACTTTGTCGACATGACTTTTTTTCACACTATATATTGGATCATAAGACTTCTATTAATGCTTTGTCTGAGACCGTATATAAGTACGGGATTATTTTGGAGCAGCATGCATATTCCGTTTTTTATTTAATCACAAATTTCGTGTTGGAGGGTTGGTTGTACAGTACCGTGTTTCGTGCAACCTTGAGAATGCATTCTGCAAGCCGATTTCAAAGTTTTTTTGTTCTGCTAGTGATGATATTATAAATGATCCAGACCATACGCGTATTTGGACCGTACGCGTACGGTCCGGACCATACGAGTATTTTTTTCGAAATACCCATACGGTCGGACCGTACGCGTATGGTCCGACCGTACGCGTACGGTCTGGCTATTTCAAAGTCTTGCGTTTTCTTGGATAACATATCAATAAATTAATACTAGTATACCGTATTCAATATTATTTAATGAATTAAGCTCTTATGTTTAGAATCAAATAAGATTTTCTAAAAATCGTTGTTTTAAAGAAAATATAAGAGAAAAATAAGAAATTACTTTACTATAATTATATTTTGGAGATGCCTTTGTTAAATTGACTTATTGATTGAACGTTATTTGAGATAAAATAGTAAAATTTGAGATAAAATAGTAAAAAAACTAGTGTTTCGTAAAAAAAATAAATCGAACAATTGAAATAAATTATATGGTCTTTTTGTATGAAAATCCTGAGAAAAAAATCATTGAATACCACCGCTAAGGAACAATAACATTTTCCCAAAAAGGGTGCAAATCCCAGTATCTCGTACTGGAACAGTTTTCCTAACAGGAATACCCCTGTCCACGAACAAAACTTCTCAATGTAAAAATGAAGTTTATGTATCACCTTTTAAAATTTGTGTTAAAATGTGAAAATATATTTTTTATTTCACTCCTTCTATGATTTCATAATTTATTATTTTATAAATAATTTATACGTTTTTCAGTGGTAGTTAGTGCTATCAGTTTTGACTGTAACTTACTTCTTTGCTTGAATAACGAATGAAGTGTCTGTCTTTTTCTTTGTTCTTATACGGTCTAAATATACACGTATGGTCCAGCTCGTATCAGACCGTACACGTATACTCATACGGTCCGGACCGTACGCGTATGGTCTGGAACATAAATACAAAAGTACTAAAATATGTCCATGACTGCTACCCTCTGTACGATCATTAACATAAAGTAATCTTCTTAAATATCTGTTGAATATTTAGTTCCCATGTTTAGTATGTTTTTCTACTGGCGTATGGTTAGTACATGTATGTTAACTCCACCTTAATATTGTAACTTGTTACTCTCTTTTTCTCCCTCAATACTTGCTTTTCTCATTCGATACTCCATTTTTTCTTACTCGACACTTGCTATATCCCATTCGATACTCCATTTTCTTTCTTACTCGATTCTCGCTTTTTCTAACTCTATACTAGCTTTTTCTCACTCGGTACTCGTTTTTTTCTCACTCAACTCTTGATTTTTCTCATTCGATGCTCCATTTCTTCTTACTCGATACTTGATTTTTCAATCGAGTCACTTTTTCTCACTCGATTCTCGTTTTTTTTTTCTCATTAGTAATTGCGATACATGTACATTACTCGATACTCGCTTTTCTCACTTGATACTCACTTTATCTTACTCGATACATAATTTTTCACTCGATCCTCGCCTTTTCTGTCTCGATAATTGATACCCGACAAATAGAAATCCTTGCGGACATATTGTCAACTCCTAAAATATATGCCGAAAATGAAAGATACCTTTTGTCGTCGATTATCGTATAAAGACACTGGTGACAACATTTTTCTCAGTATTTCAAATAACATCACTGGAACAATTAGTGAAGTATAGATATTCGGTATAAACAGTGCAGTCACCAAGCATTACAGGAAGTGTCCCTTACAAGAATCCACCAATAAAAAGCTTATTTTATCAAAGATTTCAACGTTTGAATAAATTTGGTACTAGTGTTGTTGCACAGAAGACCGCTTCGTATCTGTATTTTCAGGCTGCGTAATGACAAAGATATCAATCAAGTTTCTTGTTTTAGAGACCATTCCGAAATTTTTCATGAACAGTCAATAAAATTATTTGAGTAGGGTAATTTTTCAGTGTCGGTAGGGTAAGAGAAACAAGCATAATTTTAATTTTGGCCTTAGCTTACCTATGTGTGGGTTTGTGCAGTCATTAGGCGTGTGCGTGTCATGTCCGTTCATATTCTCTCTTAGATTTTCGAAATCTTTTCATTTAAAATATTTCAATCTAAAACAACCGGGTGAATATTTGAACAAAATTGCTCTGAACAGTCCTCGGATTGTACCATTTAAAATTTGTGTCAGGAAGAAACCAATGCCCTTTCTTAGGTGGACACCAACGAGGAACATAAAACATTCGATCTTAGAAGTCTACAACCATGAAATTTTCGTACAGGTCTAAGGGTCACTCGCTATAGCTCGAATGAAAGGTATTGCACTTACCAACGTGCCATATGGTGGCCACTGCTTCGAGGCTCCTAGCAAGACGCAAATCGGATTTATCGATCTAGGTATTACGTGTAATTTAATACGCTGAAAATGATCAGCCTGGAAATCAGTTCAGAATACTTACGACGATATTATGGAACAAATCAGTTGAATATCGGCTTGATTTCTTAAGATAAGATAAATTTTAACTTTCGCTTTGTACAAATTAAATACACGCCCTGGTTTGGCAAGTATTTGCATATATGCATTTGATTATTTACACTAGAAACTACCCTTTTCATGATGTGCTTATTTTTCCATTTGATCAAAATAAACATGCCGTATTGACACGTTTACTGGAGGGATTAAAATTGCGCAAATTTGGAATGTGCATCAACGAATTTTTACAGATTGAGATATGAAAAGCCGAACGGAAAGATATAGAACAGATACAACATAATTGGACAGCCGAACGGAAAGATATAGTACAGATGTGACATATTTAAAAATTGAGATATGGACGCCCTAACGTAAAGATGTAGGACAGATAGGACATGATTACAGATTGAGATATGAACAGCCGAACGGAAAGATATAGAGCAGATAGGCCCAACAAAAAGATATAGAACAGATAGAACATATTTACAGATTGAGATATGGATAGCCTAACGGAATGATATAGAACAGATATGACATATTTACAAATTGAGATATGGACGGTCTAACGGAAAGATATAGAACAGATAAAAATTGTTACAGCTTGAGACATGGACAGCCGAACGGAACGATATTGAACATACATGACATATTTACAGAATGAGATATGGACGGCCTAACGGAAAGATATAGAGCAGATAGGACATGTTTTCAGATTGAGATATGGACAGCCAAACGGAAAGATATAGAAGATATAGGACATATTTACAGATTGAGATATGGACGCTCTAACGTAAAGATATAGGACAGATAGAACATGTTTACAGATTGAGATATGGACGGCGTAACGGAAAGATAAAGAACAGATAGGACATTTTTACAGATTGGGATATGAAAAGCCAAACGCAAAGATATAGAACAGATAGGACATTTACAGATTGAAATATGAAAAGCCAAACGGAAAGATATAGAACAGATAGGACATATTTACAGATTCACATATAAACACCCAAACGGAAAAAAATAGAGCAGATAGGACATATTTATAGATTGAGATATGGACAGCCCAACAAAAAGATATAGAACAGATAGAACATATTTACAGATTGAGATATGGACAGCCGAACGGAAATACATAGACGACATGTCATATTTACAGATTGAGATATGGACTGCGGAATGGAAAGATATTGAACAAATAGGAGATATATACAGTTTGAGATATGGACAGCTGAACGGAATGATATAGAACGAATATGACATATTTAAAAATTGAGATATGGGCAGCCTAACGGAAAGATATAGAACAAATAAAACATGTTTACAGCTTGAGATATGGAAGGCAAGGGGAAAGATATAGAACAGATATGACATATTTACACAGTGAGATATGGACGGCCTAACGTAAAGATATGGGACAGATAGGACATGTTTACGGATTCACATATGAACAGCCAAATGGAAAAATATAGAGCAAATAGGACATATTTATAGATTGAGATATGTACAGCCCAACAAAAAGATATAGAACAGATAGACCATATTTACAGATTGAGATATGGAAAGCCGAACGAAAATATATACAACATATATGTCAAATTTACAGATTGAGATATGGACTGCCGAATAGAAAGATATAGAACAGATAGCAGATATATACAGTTTGAGATATGGACAGCTGAATCGAAAGATATAGAACAGATAGGACATATTTACAGGTTGAGATATGGACGGCCTAACGGAATGATATAGAACAGATATGACATATTTACAAATTGAGATATGGGCGGCCTAACGGAAAGATATAGAACAGATATGGCATATTAATAGAGTGAGATATGAACGGCCTAACGGAAAGATATAGAACAGATAGAACATGTTTACAGATTGAGATATGCACAGGCGAACGGAGAGATATAGAACAGACAGGACATGTTTACAGATTGAGATATGGATGGCCTAACGGAAAGATATAGAACATATAGGACATGTTTACAGATTGAGATATGACAAGCCGAATGGGAAGATAAAAAACAAATAGGACATATGTATAGATTCACATATGAACAGCCAAACGGAAAAATATAGAGCAGATAGAGAAAATTGTTGATTGAGATATGGTCAGTTGAACGGAAAGATACAGAACAGATTGGACATATTTGCAGATTGAGATATGGACGGCCTATCGGAAAGATATAGAACATATAGGACATGTTTACAGATTGAGATATGGACAGCCGAAAGGAAAGATATAGAACAGATGGGACATATTTACAGGTTGAGATATTTACACCCTAACGTAAATGTATAGGACATATAGGACATCATTACAGATTGAAATATGGACAGCCGAACGGAAAGATATAGAAAATATAAGACATGTTTACAGACTGAAATATGAACAACCGAACGGAAAGATATAGAACAGATATGACATATTTAAAGATTGAGATATGAACAGCCGAACGTAAATATATGGAACAGATATGACATATTTACAGATTAAGATATGAGATATGGACGACCCAACGTACAGATATAGAACAGATAGGCAGGTTTACAATTTGAGATATCGACAACCGAACGGAAAGATATAGAACAGAGAGGAAATATTTACAGATTGAGATATGGACAGCCGAACAAAAAGATATAAAACAGATAGGATATGTTTACAGATTAAGATATGGTCAACCGAACTGAAAGATATAGACCAGATATGACATGTTTACAGATTGAGATATGGACACCCGAACGGAAATATAGAACAGATATGCTATGTTGACAGATTGAGATATGTACAGCCGAACGGAGAGATATAGAACTGATATGACATGTTTACAGATTGATGTATGGACAGCCGAACGTAGAGATATAGAACTGATATGACATGTTTACAGATTGAAAAATGGACAGCCGATGGGAAAGATATAGACAGATATGACATATTTACAGAGTGAGATATGGACGACCTAACGTAAAGATATAGGACAGAGAGAACATGTTAACAGATTCACATAATTTTAGAACAGCCAAACGGAAAAAAAATAGAGCAGATAGCACATATTTATAGACTGAGATATGGACAGCCCATTAAAAAGATATAGAGCAAATATTTACAGATTGAGATATGGACAGCCGAACGCAAATATATACAACATATATGTCATATTTACAGATTGAGATATGGACTGTCGAATGGAAAGATACAGAACAAATAGCAGAAATATACAGTTTGAGATATGGACAGCTGACTGGAAAGATATAGAATAGATAGGACATATTTACAGATTAAGATATAGACCGCCTAACGGAATGATATAGAACAGATATGACATATTAATAGAATGAGATATGAATGGCCTAACGGAAAGATATAGAACCGATAAGACATGTTTACAGATCGGGATATGCACAACCGAACGGAGAGATATAGAACACACAGGACATGTTTACAGATTGAAATATAGATGGCCTAACGGAAAGATATAAAACAGATAGGACATGTTTACAGATTCAGATATGACAAGCCGAACGGGAAGATATAGGACATATTTACAGATTCACATATTAACAGCCAAACGGAAAAATATAGAGCAGGTAGGAAATATTTATAGACTGAGATATGGACAGCCCAACAAAAAGAAATAGAACATATAGAACATATTTACAGATTGAGATATGGACACTTGAACGGAAATATATAGAACAGATAGGACATATTTACAGTTTGAGATATGGACGGCCAAACGGAATGATACAGAACAGATATAACATATTTACAAACTGAGATAAGGGCGGCCTAACGGAAAGATATAGAACAGATAAAACATGTTGGGAGCTTGAGATATGTACAACCGAAGGGAAAGATATAGAACAGATAGGATATATTTACAGGTTGAGATATTGACCCCCTAACGTATAGATATAGGACAGATAGGACATGTTTACAGATTGAAATATGGACAGCCGAACGAAAAGATATAGAACAAACAGGACATGGTTACAGATTGAGATATGGACGGCCTAACGGAAAGATAAAGAACATATAGGACAGGTTTACATATTGAAATATAAATAGCCAAACGGAAAGATATAGAACAGATAGGACATATTTACAGGTTGAGATATTGACGTCCTAACGTAAAGATATAGGACAGATAGGACATGTTTACAGATTGAGATATGGACAGCCGAACGAAAAGATATAGAACAGACAGAACATTTTTACAGATTGAGATATGGACGGCCTAACGGAAAGGTAAAGAACATATAGGACATGTTTACATATTGAAATATAAACAGCCAAACGGAAAGACATAGAACAGATAGGACATATTTACAGATTGAGATATGGACAGCCCAACAAAAAGATGAGAACAGATAAAACATATTTACAAATTGGGATATAGACAGCCAAACGGAAAGATATAGAACCTATATGACATATTAATATATTGAGATATGGACAGCCGAACAGAAAGATATAGAACAGATATGACATATTTAAAAATTGAGATATGTTCAGCCGAGCAGAAAGATATAGAACAGATATGACATATTTACAGATTGAGATATGTACAGCCGAACATAAAGATATTGAACAGATAGGAGATATATACATATTGAAATATGGACAGCCGAACGGAAAGATATATAAATTGTATGACATATTAACATATTGAGATATGGACAGCCGAACGGAAAGATATTGAAGAGATAGGACATGTTTACAGATTGAAATATGGACAGCCGAACGAAAAGATATAGAACAAACAGGACATGTTTACAGATTGAGATATGGACGGCCTAACGGAAAGATAAATAACATATAGGACAGGTTTACAAATTGAAATATGGACAGCCGAACAGAAAGATATAGAACAGATAGGAAATGTTTACAGATTGAGATATGGACAGCCGAACAGAAAGATATAGACCAGATATGATATGTTTACAGATCGAGATATGGACAGCCGAACGGAAATATAGAACAGATATGATATGTTGACAGATTGAGATATGAACAACCGAACGGAAAGATATAGACCAGATATGACATGTTTACAGATCGAGATATGGACAGCCTAACGGAAATATAGAACAGATATGATATGTAGACAGATTGAGACATGGACAGCCGAACGAAGAGATATAGAACTGGTATGACATGTTTACAGATTGAGATATGAACGGCCAAACGGAAAGATATAGAACAGATAGTACATGTTTACAGATTGAGATACTGAAAGCCGATAGGAAAGATATAGAACAGAGAGGACATGTTTACAGATTGAGATATGAACAGCCGAACGGAAAGATATACAACAGATATGACATGTTTGCAGATTGAGATATGAGATATGGACGCCCTAACGTATAGCTATAGGACGGATAGGCATGTTTAAAGATTGAGATATGCACAGGCGAACGGAAAGGTATAGAACAAATAGGACATATTTACAGATTGAGATATGAAAAGCCGAACGGAAAGATATAGAACAAATATGACATTTTTACAGATTGAGATATGGACAGCCCAACAAAAAGATATATAACAGATAGAACATGTTTACAAATTGAGATATGGACAGCCAAACGGAAAGATATAGAATCTATATGGCATATTAATATATTGAGATATGGACCGCCTAACAGAAAGATATGGAACAGATGGGACATATTTACAGATTGAGATATGGATGGCCTTACGGAAAGATATAGAATATATAGGACATATTTACAGATTGAGATATGGACAGCCGAACGGAAATATATAGAACAGATATGACATATTTACAGATTGAGATATGAGATATGGACGGCCTAACGTAAAGATATATGAAAGATAGGCAGGTTTACAGATTGAGATATGTACAGCCGAAAGGAAAGATATAGAACAGATAGGACATATTTACAGATTGAGATATGGACAGCCCAATAAAAAGATATAGAACAGAAAGAACCTATTTACATATTGAGATATGGACAGCCGAACAGAATCATTGAACCTATATGACATATTAATATACTAAGATATGGACATAAGAACAAAAAAATATAGAAGAGATATGACATATTTACAGATTGGGATATGGACAGCCGAACATAAAGATATAGAACAGATATAACATATTTACAGATTGAGATATGTACAGCCGAACAAAAAAATATAGAACATATATGACATATTAACATATTGAGATATGGACAACCGAACGGAAAGATATTGAACAGATAGGAGATATATACATATTGAAATATGAACAGCCAAACGGAAAGATATAGAACAAATAGGACATATTTACAGACTGAGATATGGACCTCCCAAGAAAAAGATATAGAACAGATAGGACATATTTACAGATTGAGATACGAACAGCCGAACGGAAAGATATAGAACAAATAGGACATATTTACAGACTGAGATATGGACCTCCCAACAAAAAGATATAGAACAAATAGGACATATTTACAGACTGAGATATGGACAGCCGAACGGAAACATATAGAACAGTTATACCATATTTACAAATTGAGATATGTACAGCCGAACGGAAAGATATAGAACATGTATGATATATGAATATATGGAGATATGCATAACCGAAGGGAAAGATAGTGAACAGATGTGACATATTTACAGATTGAGATATCCACAGCCAAACGGAAAGATATAGAAAAGATATGATATGTTGACAGATTGAGATATGGACAGCCGAACGGAGAGAAATAGAACAGACAGGACATGTTTACGGATTGAGATATGAACGGCCTAACGGAAAGAAATAGAACAGATAGGACATGTTTACAGATTAAGATATGAACAGCCGAACGGAAAGATATAGAACAGATATGACATATTTACAGATTGAGATATAGACAGCCGAACCGAAATATATAGAACAGATATGACATATTTACAGATTGAGATATGAGATATGAACAGCCGAACGGAAAGATATAGAACAGATATCACATGTTTGCAGATTGAGATATGAGATATGGACGCCCTAACGTAAAGATATAGGACGGATAGGCATGTTTACAGATTGAGATATGAACAGCCGAACGGAAAGATATAGAACAAATAGGACATATTTACAGACAGCCGAACGGAAAGATATAGAACAAATATGACATATTTACAGATTGAGATATGGACAGCCCGACAAAAAGATAAAGAACAGATAGAACATGTTTACAAATTGATATATGGACAGCCGAACGGAAAGATGTAGAATCTATATGGCATATTAATATATTGAGATATGGACAGCCCAACAGAAAGATATAGAACAGATAGGACATATTTACAAATTGAGATATGGAGAGTTTGTAAGGAGATCTTTGAATGCATTTCTCACAAGGATCTATGTTAAACTATGTTACCTGCTGGCAACCATCTTGGATCTGATGTCAATTTACTTGACACATTTTTTAAAGTGGGCCAACAGAGGACAATTGTGACAAAGATTACCTCCAATAGGAAAAGGAAGTTTCAGAGGAGATCTTTGAATGTGTTTTCGCGTATGGTTAATGTTAAACAAAGTTCCTATTGGTGGCCGTATTCTTAAGTGCATATCAAATGAAAACCTTGAAAATCCATTAACTGAAATGTGTATAGAAGTTGATAGAAAACAAAAAAAACCCGAAAGAATATAAGATTAAACTTAAATCAGCTAAGGACAGAACTATGCCAATTGGAGATACTCCTTACTTTTTAAGAAAATTTTCTTTAAAATTAAATATTGCAAGTTTCCAAATAAAATATTTTTTCGGCCCAGCACTGAAGTGTTGGCTACTTGGTTGGTGAATACCTTCAGAGACTAACCGTCCACCAGCAGAGGCATCGGCACAGTGCTAATAAAAAAAAACAGAGGCTCAGAGACCGAGCCTGGATCACTCACCCGACAAACTGCTTCTATGCCATGCAGGACCAAAACAGATGCTTTTTAACAATGGGGTTCTCCGTTAGCACCCGTATTTTTTAAATGAATGATTTTTGCAAAGTACCCTCTATACATTTAAATTTGCTTGATTAGTTTCAGAGAAGATGATGAAAAGACCGGGCTCCAATGTTAAACTATGTTTTGCACTGGATTCCACGTTTTTTGTCAAATCGAAATGAAATAAGCAATTTTTGTAAAGTACCTTCCATACATCATTCCTGTAAACTTTAGTTGAATTTGCTTCAGTGGTATTAGAGAAGAAGATGAAAACATGATTTTCCCATAGGGTCCAATATAAAACTATGTTTCGTGCTGGCGGCCATATTTTTTATTGGCTCAGAAATTTTTGGGCAATCTTTGTGAAGGACCTTCCATACATCATTCCTGTAAAGTTTGGTTCAATTTGCTTCAGTAGCCTCAGAGGAGATGGAAAATATATGCTTTTCCCATATGATCCAAAGTAAAACTATTTTCTGCGACGGCAGCCATGTTTTTAGCGGATATGAAAATTTCTGAAATCTAATTAATGACCTTCCATACAACATTCCTGTAAAGTTTGCATCAATTTGCTTCAGTAGCTTCAGAGGAAATAGCAAATATATGCTTTTCCCATAGGGTCCCATGTTAAAATTTGTTCTGCACTAGCGGCCATGTGTTTCAGTCGATCGGAAAATTTTCGGCAATCTACAGAGATGACCTTCCATCATCATTCCTGTAAAGTTTTGTTTAATTTGCTTAAGTAGCTTCAGAAACGATAGAACATAAAATGTTCTTCCCATAGGGTCCTAGGTTAAACTATCAGCTGCGCTGGCGGCCATGCTTTTTAGCGGATCACAATATTGTCAGCAATCTATTTGAAGGGCCTTCTATATATCATTCTTGTAAAGTTTGGTTCAATTTGCTTCAGTCGGTTCAGAGGAGATAGCAAATATATGCTTTTCCCAAAGAGTTCAATGTTAAACTATGTTTCGTGCTGACGGCCATGTTTTTTATGGGAACGGACAATTAATGGCAGACTATGTGAAGGACCTAGCAATAGCAATAGAAGATAGCAAACATATGCTTTTCCCACAAGGTTCAATGTTAAACTATGTTCTGCGCTTGCGGCCATGTTTTTTTTTTTGCGGATCGAAAACATTTCGGCAATCTCCATAAAGGACCTTCCATACATCATTCCGGTAAAGTTTGGTTCAATTTGATTCAATAGGTACAGAGGGTGAGCAAATATATGCCTTTCTCCATAGGGTCCAATCTTAAACCTAAGTTCAGCGCTGGCGGCCATGTGTTTCGGCGGATCGGAAAAATTTCGGCAATCTACATAAAGGACTATCCATACATCATTCCTGTAAAGTTTGGTTTAATTTGCCTAAGTAGCTTCAGAAACGATAGAACATCAAATATTTTATCAATAGGGTCCTAGGTTAAACTATCTTCTGTGCTGGCGGCCATGTTTTTTTTTTTTTTTATCGGATCAGAAAATTGTCAGCAATCTATTTGAATGACCTTCCATATATCATTCCTGTAAAGTTTAGTTCAGGTTGTTTCAGTATGTTCAGAGGAGATAGCAAATATAAAAGCCTTTTCCCATAGGGTTAAATGTTAAACTTTGTTTCGTGCTTACGGCCATGTCTTTTACGGGAACGGAAAATTTATTGCAGTCTATGTGAAGGACCTTCCATACATCATTCCTGCAAAGTTTGGTTCAATTTGCTTCAGTAGCTTTAGAGGAGATAGCAAATATATGCTTTTGCCATAAGGTCCAATGTTAAACTATGTTCTGCGTTGGTGGCCATGTTTTTTTTTTTGCAGTTCGAAAAAATTTCGGCAATCTACATAAAGGACCTTCTATACATTATTACGGTAACGTTTGGTTCAATTTGCTTCAGTAGGTTCAGAAGAGATAGCGGAACAGAAAAAATTCGGCAATCTTCATAACGGACCTTCCATACATTATTCCTGTAAAGTTTGGTTCAATTTCCTTCGTAGTTTTAGAGGAGATAGCAAATATACACCTTTTCCCATCGGGTGTCAATGTTAAACCTAAAGTCAGTGCTGGCGGCCATGTTTTTCAACGGATCGAAAAAATTTCAGCAATCTACATAAAGGACCTTCCATACATTATTCCGGTAACGTTTGGTTCAATTTGCTTCAGTAGGTTCAGAAGAGATATCAAATATATGCTTTTCCCATAGGGTCCCATGTTAAACTATGTTCTGGGCTGGCGACCATGCTTTTCAGTAGAACAGAAAAAAATCGGCAATCTACATAACGGACCTTCCATACATTATTCCTGTAAAGTTTGGTTCAATTTGCTTCAGTAGCTTCAGAAGAGATAGCAAATATACACCTTTTTCCCATAGGGTCCAATGTTAAACCTAAAGTCAGCGCTGGCGGCCATGTTTTTCGGCGGATCGGAAAAAATTTCGGCTATCTACATAAAAGATCACCCATCCATCATTCCTATTAAGTTTTGTTCAATTTGCTTCAGTAGCTTCGGAGGAGATAGCAAATATATGCTTTTCTTAAGGGTCTCGTTAAACTATGTTCTGCACTGGCGGCAATGTTTTTAGCGGAACAGAAAAAATTTCGGCAAATTAAGAAAAGGACCTTCCATACATCATTCCTGTAAACTTTGGTTCAATTTGCTTCAGAAGCTTCAGAGGAGATAGCAAATATACACCTTTTCCCATCGGGTCCAATGTTAAACCTAAAGTCAGTGCTGGCGGCCATGTTTTTCTGGCAGTTCGAAAAAAATTCAACAATCTACATAAAGGACCTTCCATACATTATTCCGGTAACGTTTGGTTCAATTTGCTTCAGTAGGTTCAGAAGAGATAGCAAATATATGCTTACCCATAGGGTCCAATGTTAAACTATGTTCTGCGCTGGCGGCCATGCTTTTTAGTGGAACAGAAAAATTTCAGCAATCTAGATAACGGACCTTCCATGCATCATTCCTGTAATGTTTGGTTCAATTTGCTTCAGAAGCTTCAGAAGAGATAGCAAATATATGTTTTTCCCATAGGGTCCCATTTTAAACTATGTTCTGGGCTGGCGAAAATGCTTTTCAGCGGAACAGAAAAAATTCGGCAACCTACATAACGGACCTTCCATACATTATTCCTGTAAAGTTTGGTTCAATTTGCTTCAGTAGCTTCAGAGGAGATAGCAAATATACACCTTTTCCCATAGGGTCCAATGTTAAACCTAAAGTTAGCGCTGGCGGCCATGTTTTTCGGCGGATTGGAAAAATTTCGGCTATCTACATAAAAGATCTTCCATACATCATTCCTATTAAGTTTTGTTCAATTTGCTTCAGTAGCTTCAGAGGAGATAGCAAATATATGCTTTTCGTGAGGGTCTCGTTAAACTATGATCTGCACTGGCGGCAATGTTTTTAGCGGAACAGAAATCAATTCGGCAAATTAAGAAAAGGACCTTCCATACATCATTCCTGTAAAGTTTGGTTCAATTTGCTTCAGTAGCTTCAGAGGAGATAGCAAATATACGCCTTTCCCCATAGGGTCCCATGTTAAACTATGTTCTGCGCTGGCGACCATGCTTTTTAGTGGAAGAGAAAAAAATTCGGCAAATTAAGAAAAGGAAATTCCATACATCATTCCTGTAAAGTTTGGTTCAATTTGCTTCAGAAGCTTCAGAAGAGATAGCAAATATATGCTTTTGCCATAGGGTTCCATGTTAAACTATGTGCTGCGCTGGCGACCATGTTTTTTAACGGAACAGAACATATTCGGCAATCTACATATCGGACCTTCCATACATTATTCCTGTAAAGTTTGGTTCAATTTGCTTCAGTAGCTTTAGAGGAGATAGCAAATATACACCTTTTCCCATCGGGTCCAATGTTACACCTAATGTCAGTGCTGGCGGCCATGTTTTTCAACGGATCGGAAAAATTTCGGCAATCTACATAAAAGACCTTTCATACATCATTCCTGTAAAGTTTGGTTCAATATTGTTCAATAGCTTCAGAGGGGATAGTAAATATATGCTTTTGCCATAAGGTCCAAAGGAAAACTATGTTCTGCGCTGGTGGCCATGTTTTTCTGGCAGTTCGAAAAAAATTCAACAATCTACATTAAGGACCTTCCATACATTATTCCGGTAACGTTTGGTTCAATTTGCTTCAGTAGGTTCAGAAGAGATAGCAAATATATGCTTACCCATAGGGTCCAATGTTAAACTATGTTCTGCGCTGGCGGCCATGCTTTTTAGTGGAACAGAAAAATTTCAGCAATCTAGATAACGGACCTTCCATACATCATTCCTGTAATGTTTGGTTCAATTTGCTTCAGAAGCTTCAGAAGAGATAACAAATATATGTTTTTCCCATAGGGTCCCATTTTAAACTATGTTCTGGGCTGGCGAAAATGCTTTTCAGCGGAACAGAAAAAATTCGGCAACCTACATAACGGACCTTCCATACATTATTCCTGTAAAGTTTGGTTCAATTTGCTTCAGTAGCTTCAGAGGAGATAGCAAATATACACCTTATCCCATAGGGTCCAATGTTTAACCTAAAGTCAGCGCTGGCGGCCATGTTTTTTGGCGGATTGGAAAAATTTCGGCTATCTACATAAAAAATCTTCCATACATCATTCCTATTAAGTTTTGTTCAATTTGCTTCCGTAGCTTCAGAGGAGATAACAAATATATGCTTTTCGTTAGGGTCTCGTTAAACTATGTTCTGCACTGGCGGCAATGTTTTTAGCGGAACAGAAATAAATTCGGCAAATTAAGAAAAGGACCTTCCATACATCATTCCTGTAAAGTTTGGTTCAATTTGCTTCAGTAGCTTCAGAGGAGATAGCAAATATACGCCTTTCCCCATAGGGTCCCATGTTAAACTATGTTCTGCGCTGGCGATCATGCTTTTTAGCGGAAAAAAAATTTCGGCAAATTAAGAAAAGGACCTTCCATACATCATTCCTGTGAAGTTCGGTTCAATTTGCTTCAGAAGCTACAGAAGAGATAGCAAATATATGCTTTTGCCATAGGGTTCCATGTTAAACTATGTTCTGCGCTGGCGACCATGTTTTTTAGCGGAACAGAAAATATTCGGCAATCTACATAACGGACCTTCCATACATTATTCCTGTAAAGTTTGGTTCAATTTGCTTCAGCAGCTTTAGAGGAGATAGTAAATATACACCTTTTCCCATCGGGTCCAATGTTAAACCTTATGTCAGTGCTGGCGGCCATGTTTTTCAACGGAACGGAAAAATTTCGGCAATCTACATAAAAGGCCTTTCATACATCATTCCTGTAAAGTTTGGTTCAATATTGTTCAATAGCTTCAGAGGAGATAGCAAATATATGCTTTTGCCATAAGGTCCAATGTAAAACTATGTTCTGCGCTGTTGGCCATGTTTTTTTGCGGAACAGAAAAATTTCAGCAATCTACATAACGGACCTTCCATACATCATTCTTGTAAAGTTTGGGTCAATTTGCTTCAAAAGCTTCAGAGGAGATAGCAAATATATGCTTTTGCCATAAGGTCCAATGTTAAACTATGCTCTGTGCTGGTGGCCAAGTTTTTCTGGCAATTCGAAAAAAAAATCAACAATCTACATAAAGGACAATCCATACATTATTCCGGTAACGTTTGGTTCAATTTGCTTCAGTAGGTTCAGAAGAGATAGCAAATATATGCTTACCATAGAGTCCCATGTTAAACTATGTTCTGCGCTGGCGGCCATGCTTTTTAGTGGAACAGAAACATTTCAACAATCTACATAACGGACCTTCCATACATCATTCCTGTAATGCTTGGTTTAATTTGCTTCAGAAGCTTCAAAAGAGATAGCAAATATATGCTTTTCCCATAGGCTCCCATGTAAAACTATGTTCTGTCGGCTGGCGACCATGCTTTTCAGAGGAACAGAAAAAATTCGGCAATCTACATAACGGAACTTCCATACATTATTCCTGTAAAGTTTGGTTCAATTTGCTTCAGTAGCTTCAGAAGAGATAGCAAATATACACCTTTTCCATAGGGTCCAATGTTAAACCTAAAGTCAGCGCTGGCGGCCATGTTTTTCGGCGGATCGGAAAAATTTCGGCTATCTAAATAAAAGATCTTCCATACATCATTCCAATTAAGTTTTGGTCAATTTGCTTCAGTAGCTTCAGAGGAAATAGCAAATATATGCTTTTCTTTAGGGTCTCGTTAAATTATTTTCTGCACTGGCGGCAATGTTTTTAGCGAAACAGAAAAAAATTCGGCAAATTAAGAAAAGGACCTTCCATACATCATTTCTGTAAAGTTTGGTTCAATTTGCTTCAGAAGCTTCAGAACAGATAGCAAATATATGCTTTTCCCATAGGGTCCCATGTTAAACTATGTTCTGCGCTGGCGACCACGTTTTTTAGCGGAACAAAAAAAAAAAATTCGGCAATCTACATAACGGACCTTCAATACATTATTCCTGTAAAGTTTGGATAAATTTGCTTCAGTAGTATTAGAGGAGATAGCAAATATACATCTTTTTTCATCGGGTCCAATGTTAAACCTAAAGTCAATGCTGGCGGCCATGTTTTTCAACGGATCGGAAAAATTTCGGCAATCTACATAAAAGACCTTTCATACATCATTCCTGTAAAGTTTGGTTCAATATTGTTCAGCAGCTTCAGAGGAGGTAGCAAATATATGCTTTTACCATAAGGTCCAATGTTAAACTATGTTCTGCGCTGGTGGCCATGTTTTTTCTGGTAGTTCGAATAAGTTTCAGCAATCTACATAAATGACCTTCCATACATGATTCCGTTAACGTTTGGTTCAATTTGCTTCAGTAGGTTCAGAAGAAATAGCAAATATATGGTTTTCCCATAGGGTCCCATGTTAAAATATGTTCTGCGCTGGCGGCCCCGCTTTTTAACAGAACAGAAAAATTTCAGCAATCTGCGTAACGGACCTTCCATACATCATTCCTGTAAAGTTTGGTTCAATTTGCTTCAGAAGCTTCAGAAGAGATAGCAAATATATGCTTTTCCCATAGGGTGCCATGTTAAACTATGTTCTGGGCTAGCGACCATGCTTTTCAGCGGAACAAAAAAAAATCGGCAATCTCAATAACGGACCATCCATGCATTATTCCTGTAAAGTTTGGTTCAATTTGCTTCAGTAGCTTCAGAGGAGATAGCAAATATACACCTTTTCCCATCGGGTATAATGTTAAACCTAAAGTGAGCGCTGGCGGCCATGTTTTTCCGCGGATCGGAAAAATGTCGGCTATCTACATAAAAGACCTTTCATACATCATTCCTGTAAAGTTTGGTTCAATATTGTTCGGTAGCTTTAGAGGAGATAGCAAATATACGCTTTTGCAATAAGGTCCAATATTAAACAACGTTCTGCGCTGGTGGCCATGTTTTTCAGCGACACAGATATCAAATATATGCTTTTCTTTAGGGTCTCGTTAAACTATGTTCTGCACTGGCGGCAATGTTTTTAAGGGAACAGAAAAAAATTCGGCTAATTAAGAAAAGGACCTTCCATACATCATTCCTGTAAAGTTTGGTTCAATTTGCTTCAGTAGCTTCAGAGGAGATAGCAAATATACGCCTTTTCCCATAGGGTCCCATGTTAAACTATGTTCTGCGCTGGCGACCATG
>MJUU01022900.1:0-24633 GCA_002080025.1 Modiolus philippinarum
TATTGCTCATTGGACGTTAAACTCTAACTAATCAATCAATCAATCCATGTTTCTATACCCCCACTGTCCTTCCAGGAAAGGAAGTATTCTGTTTTCAGTCTATGTGTGCATGGAAGCTAGAGTAAGTGATGATTTGTTTTATCATGGTTCACCCTGATCAATACAACATCTGGGGACGGTGATTGGTAGCGTACGGGGACAGTGATTTTGAAGCGGGCAGAGTCATGTAGGTTGGCTTTTTCGGGTAGATTCTAACATATTTTGCAATAATTGGTCATTGATGTAATTTTAACGGAACATTAGGATTATTTACGAATTGATGTAGCCTAGTTTCCATGCTCAATACGCCCTGGAAGTATGCAAACACTTAACGAATGTACAAGAGGGTAGGGAATCTAGACAACGGAACCTACTTTTTCGCTCGTTTTCATGCATTCTACGTCTATTAAAGCTATCATTTTTACTCCATCAAATGTAATAGAACGAGAGAGGTTTCATGTATCATTAGAATATCTCAAAAGCATGATGAAAGGTTGTTTTCATCAGCTAATAACAGAGCTATGCAAGAGATAGATACTCCTTAGTTTTAGATAGATACTCCTTAGTTTTAAGCAATTTTCTAAAATTTATATATTGCAAGTTTTCAGATAAAATTTGATTTCACATCTGCGCTGACGCAGTAACTACTGACTTGTTGAATACCCTCTGGAACTAACAGTCAATCAGCAGTGGCAAAACTTAAGTTCGCCACTGTTGTAACAGTACTGTGTTTTCCATCGGCTGTCATTTTGGATAAGATACACACATGCCGCACATTATTTATAAAGGGGACTTGGTCGTCTTGATTTATAGACACTCTTTACAAAGGTACCCCTCAGAAACGATCATGACCAAGTTTTCGCCAAGTACGAAAGGTCTGAGATGTTTGAATGAATTTCCAATTAGAGTCTTCCCCATCATATTCAATGTAAAACTGTATACCCTGTTTGCAGCCATCTTGAATGAGATGCGGAAATAACGGACACTTCTTGTAAGGGGGACTATACCCAAAGACCATTGTGACCAAGTTTTCTTTCAATTGATACAGTGGTTTCTTTGATGTTTGAATAAAAAGCTTGCGAAGGACGGAGGTCTAACACATAGTGTTGGTAATTAAGCTCACCCCGGCTATGCCAGGTGGACTAAACACTCCATATCCTTTAAAGTAGTGGGTTTAGAGGAAGATCATTTTATTTTCATGGGGGGTGGCGATTTCGCAAATAAATCTGGGTGCAAGTGAAATAAATACTGTAAAAGTACCTTTATTCATGGACAACAATTTCGTGGTTTTTTTAAGCATCATTATTTCGAGGGTACCTAAATTCGTTCTTTCAAAGTCTTAAGCATTAAAACTCTAGGACAAAAATGCATTACGTTGGAAGTCTAAATGTAGTAACACTCTAGGGGAAAATGCTGTTCGTTGAGACTTAAATTTCGTGATTTTACCGAACCACGAAATCCACTAAAATTGGATCAATACAAACAATAGTACTTTCACAGTATTCTAATCTCACTGGTCATAACAATAAATTGATTAATTTTGATTTGAAGAAAAAAGTCTTTGTTGCAAATGCAAATAAATAATTTGATGTGACATTTGGTGAAAATAAATAGGACATTAGTGTGTTTGTCGGGAAACAAATAAAGTGATTGAAAGAACACAGTGTTAGTTAATTGTTCTTCAGAGAAATTCTCATATGGATATACTATCATACTTTCAAATTTTTGCATTTTATATTTCTTTTGTGTGTTATCCTAATGTTATTCTAGCCAGCTGTTTGTAGTGTCCATATCTCACCATTGGCATAGGACATTAGTGCTTTTACACTCAAACCGGTGCAAGGGCCGTCTTCAACTTATTATGAGGTTTGAGCAATCTCATAATTGAAGGCCTCATATTGACTTCAAGACAAAAAAAAAAAAATGTCCCAAAAAAGCCGTTGTTCCATTGCGTGGTTACGTATTTGTAGAGACTTTGTCTAATGTGCGTTTACACCATATTGTTTCATTGTCTATTGTCCTTTTTTGTCCCAAATGAAGTGGCTAGGTATTATGTGAATCCTTCGGTTATACCTTAATCTCATGCCATTCTCCGAATATTTCTGACCAATGACTTGACTGAAATTTTCTTGGAATGCAGCTTGGTTACCATAACAATTTAGTGCGACTTTGGTCTAAATTTGTGGCCATTGTCAATATTGTAGCGGGTATCATGAAGTATTCTAGACACCTTTCACATCAATTCACATTATTAACTCGAATTTAATTTCATGAAAACTTTAAAGATGTTTAAATTATTGAACATTGTCTTTCAATTAAGGTCTTATATCTAAAGAAAATAGAATACAAAAAAAAAATTAATCTCCGTCCCCATACGATGCGGTGATCTTCGTCCCCATACGCAACATTACATTTTTGTTGAAAACAACCTTTTATAATGCTTTTGAGATATTCTGATGATACATGAAACCTCTCTCGTTCTTTCACATTTGCTGGAATAAAAATGACAGGTTCAATAGACGTAGAATACATAAAAACAAGCGAAAAAGTAGGTGCCGTTGTCTATATCCGCTGCCCCTTTGTACATTCGTTAAGTGTTTGCATATTTCCAGGGCGTATTGAGCATGGAAACTAGGCTACATCAATTTGTAAATAATTCTAATGTTCTGTTTAAACTACATCAATGACCAATTATTACAAAATCTATTAGAATCTATCCGAAAAAGCCAACCTACATTACTCTGCCCGCTTCAAAATCACCTTCCCCGTACGCTACCAATCACCGTCCTCACATGTTGTATTGATCACGGTGATGGTTTCTTTCTATTGTTAAATGATACCAATTTAAAATTTTGTAACCAGCTTTTTGTGGGCATACTGTATTATAAGATTGGTTTTCACTCTAGTCTGTATGATTCCACTTCCCTATTAGCTAATGTCTGGCTATAGCCAGTATTGTCTTTTTCAACACTTTTCCTCCATTTTCTATCAGTCATCCATCCTAAACTTTTCACTCAAAGATCTTTTCCATTGAAACAACATTTACAAATGGACCCAAACATGGTGACAATAGTTCTTTTAGTATGTGCTCTAGATCTTTTAAGATAAATTTGGCAAGTTTGCAATTGTTCCAAGGTATCCTTCATGACTGAACAAAGCTTAACATTGGTTCCTATATGAAAACATTCAAAGCTATCCCCTTTGAAACAACAAAGCCAATCAGAACTAAAACTTTACAAATTTGTCCAGCCAGTCCACAAGCCATCTAAGATGGCTGCAAGCCGAAAACATAGTTTAACATAGGACTCGATGGAAAAATGAAAGATCTTCTCCCCTGAAACTACCTTGCCTATCAGAATCGAACTTGGTGACAATAGTCCTTTGTTTGCCCCTATCATAAGTATGTATGGCAAGTTCACACCTTGATCATTCAAGATTTCCACCATTAGAAAACATTAAATTAAACATTTGACCCTTTGAAAAACCTCTGAACATCTTTTCGGAAACAACAAAGCAAATTGGACCCAAACTTACCACACATGTAAAGTCCCTGGGATGTCCAGCAAGTCAACACCCTATGAAAGATGGCTGCTGGCAAGGAATAAAGTTTAAGAAAAACCAATGAAAAAATCTGTTCCCCAGGAACTACATAGCTGATTGAAACCAACTTAGGTAGATAGAAGTATATGTCAGATCTGCACTGGCGATGGTTGCCAGGAGGTAACATACACACACACACAGTAGAACTTCAGTGGCTCGAACACCTAAGGAACAGAAAAAAACAGCTGGAACTAGAGGGGTGTTCGAGCTATCTAGGTAGAACTATAATTAAACTTGAACAAAGGGACCAGAAAATGTGTTCAAGACATCCATGGTGTTGGAGCTTTAGTTGTTCAAGCCATCAAAGTTCTACTGTAGTTTAACATACATGTAGGATGCTTTGGTTCTCCTCTGAATCTGCAATGCCAATTTAGCCACCATAATCTTAAGATGGTCCCCTTTAAAAGAGATTCTTGGAAGGCATCTTTTGCAAGATGACACAAGCAAGGAACATAGTTTAATATCATACCCTATGACATTGAGTGTGTTGCCATTGCCTAGGTGAGCAACCAAAGGCTACTTCTTTGGGGGGAAATTATGACAATACAGATGATTGCATGATGGATTTGAGTAGTTTTCAGTCTCTTTTCCATTTATGAAATATCTTTGAAAGAATCCATGATGATATAGCAAATGCCCCTCTGTACTTCAAAGTATTTATGACAGTGTATATATACTTAGATTTACTGTTATGTGCAGTGTACTTATATACAATCAAAGTAGTCAATTGTACAATTTATGACTTTTTCAACTACCTGAAGAATTTAATGGGTTTTGTAAGCCAATTTTCTATCACTTTTGACAAATGTTTGGCTTTAAAAAAATCTGTGCACTCTTTTGAACATATAAAAGATGTGCACCTCCATTTTTGGCAAAAAATATTACATGGCATATACATGTATTTTTTTAAATGTCAAAAATGATTTGTCTAAGGTAAGCTTCAAAAGAAAATATACTTGTTTTCCGCCCTATACTTTGTCATTTTGCCTTCTTGGTCAAATTTGCTCCATGCTTCATATTCCAATAAACTTGATATTTTACAAGTAACCAACTTTCAAAATTCAAAACTTAAGGAGGTTCCCTCCTCATGTTTTGGGATTTCTGTCAGATTTTCGGAATTCTTGGGTTTTATCCGATTAAAAGCATGATAATTTTTTGCCCATGGACCCCCTTATTTTTTCCCATAATTTTATTTTATACATCTTTTTTGAGTATACTATAAGAATTTAGTAAAATTCTAGTTATTTTGTCCCACTCATTCATGGTCAACCCTTGCTTTGTTAATCCTATGAAAAATCTGAGGAAATCAGTTTCCCGCCAAATTTCCAATCACTGTTATCTCAAAACGAGATAATCAACCTATCATTTTTTTCACTTAAATTACTTCTTTTTTATACGACCGCAAAGAATTTTTTGAGGTCGTATATTGGTATGATACTGGCGTCGGCGGCATCTGTAGACTCTTCGTTTCCGTGCGATAACTTCAGTTCTAGTTGATCAATCCTTATGAAATTTTAAAATAATGTTCCTTATGACAAAAAGAAGGTTGGGATTGGTTTTGGATATTGTGGCCCCGCCCGTTTTTTTTTAAAAGGGCCAAAAAGGGCCAAATTAGGTGTTTTCATATATTGGGCTGTAGAATATTTATTATTTATTGGATTTTGATGGGGTTTCTTTCAGTGTGATACTAAGGAAATTTCCATTCGGAAGTATGTCATTGGATTTCATGTCACATGTTGGGTTCCAAAAGGGGGAAATCTCAAAAATCAATTTTTTCTTCATTTTTTGTCAGATTTTGATGCAGTTTTTTTCATTAGATTCCTTATGAAATATTAATACAGCGCTCAACTATTATTTTTTGGTAACTTGTTTCCTTTCCTAGCTATGAGGGGCCGAACAGGGCCAAAATTGCAAATTTAAGGATTACCTGAAATTTTTATTTTTCATCGGCTTATGATGGGATTTTTTTCTTTGAATTCCTCTTGGTATAAGCTTTCAGCAGTATGTCAACGGATTTTGCGTAGCTCTTACCATTTCCGAGCTACAAGGAGTCAAAGGGGCCAAAATTGCAAATTTTCTGAATATGTGAAATCTTTATTTTTCATTGGATTTCGATGGGATTTTTTTCTTTGAATTCCTCTTGATATAAGCTTTCAGTAGTTAGCAATGGATTTTGCGTAGCTCTTACCGTTTCCGAGCTACAAGGAGTCAGAGGGGCCAAAATTGCAAATTTTCTAAATATGTGAAATCTTTATTTTTCATCGGATTTCGATGGGATTTTTTTCTTTGAATTCCTCTTGATATAAGCTTTCAGTAGTTAAGCAACGGATTTTGTGTAGCTCTTACTGTTTCTGAGCTACAAGGGGTCAGAGGAACCAAAATTGCAAATTTTCGAAATATGTGAAATCTTTATTTTTCATCAGATTTCAATAGGATTTTTTTCTTTGGATTCCTCTTGATGTAAGCTGTCAGTAGTTTGTCAGGGGATTTTGCATAGCTCTAAATGTTTTCGAGCTACAAGGGTCAAAGGGGCGATATTGTAATTTTTTTGCAAAATATTTGAAATCCTTACTATTCATCAGATTTCGATCAGATTTTTTCTTTGGATTCTTCTTGATACAAGCTTTCAGTAGTAAGTCAAAAAATTTGGCATAATTTTTCCCATTTCGGGCTAAAGGGGCCAAAATTGCAACTGATTCAAGCTCTTTCTCTTTACTGTGTCCTCATTCATTTTGAATTACACTTGTTCAAATTTCAGTATTGGACATGCTGCGGTCGTATCATGCTGCGCTCAGCATAGCCCTTTATTGAATTTTAACAAAAAATCATATTTATTTGAAATCCTATTTATTTTTAAATGGAGTAGCAAACCCCCTTAATTGTCATTACTTTTATCATGCATGCTGAAAAATTTCTTAAAACGAAAAATGTTTTTGTAGTTATTTAATGGCTGCATAAGATTTTTATACGACTGCAAAAATTTTGCGGTCGTATTATGGTATGGCACTGGCATTGGCGTGGGTGTCTGTGGACAGCATAACTTTGGTTCTAGTGAATGGATTGTTGTCAAATTTTAGTATGATGTTTGTTGGCACAAGCTTAAGCCTGGGTTTAATTTCACATTCCCTGCCCCACCCGTTTTTGAAAAAGGCAAAAAAGGGGCCATAAAGGGGTTAAATTAGGTAATTTTGTGTCTGTGGACAGCATAACTTTGGTTCTAGTAGACGGATTGTTTTCAAATTTTAGTATGATGTTTCTTGGAACATTCTTGAGAAGTCTCTTTTCCTTTAGTTTTTGGCCCCACCCATTCCAGAATTAGGGGCCAAAAAAGGGTTAAATTGGGTGTTTTCACATATTTGACTGTAGACTCTTTATTATTTATCGGATTTTGATGGGGTTTCTTTCAGTGTACTCCTTAGAAAATTTCCAATCTGAAGTTTGCAACAGATTTCATGTGGCATGTACCGTTTATGAGATACATGGGCCCAAAAGGGGCGAATTTCAAAAATTTCAATTTTTTATTTTTAGTCCGATTTTGATGGAGTTTTTTGCAATGGATTCCTTATGAAAAATATTTAAGTGCTGCACCACAAGATTTTTGATAATCTGTTTCCTTTCCAAGCTATGAGGGCCCAACGGGACCAAAATTGCAAATATACTGATTACCTAAAATTTTTATTTTTCATCAGATTTCAATGGGATTTTTTTCTTTAGATTCCTCTCATTGTAAGCTTTCAGCAGTAAGTCAACAGATTTGGTGTAGCTCTCTCCGTTTCTGAACTATAAGGGGTCAAAGGAACCAGAATTGCAATCTTAGAAATATGTGAAATCTTTTATTTAAGATAAGATTTTAATGGGATTTTTTTCTTTGGATTCCTCTCAATGCAAGCTTTCAGTAGTATGTCAACAGATTTGATGTATATATTACCACTTCCAGGCTACAAGGGGTCAAAGGGGCCAAAATCGCAATCATTATAAATATGTGAAATCTTTATTTTTCATCAGATTTTGATGGGATTTTATTCCTTGCGTTTCTCTCCTTGTGAGCTATAAGTAGTATTCAATGGATTTGGCATAGCTCATATCATTTCTGAGCTATAAGGGGTCAGAGGGGCCAAAATTGCAATTATAAGAAATATGCGAAATCCTTATTTTTCATCAGATTTTGATGGGACTCTTTCTTTGGATTATTCTCATTGTAAGCTTTATTTTTCCTTTTTTGGGTCCAGCTTATTACTGTATCAGGTTTTTTTGTGTCCATCTAATTACTGTGTCCAAATTTGCTCTAAATTACACTTTTTCAAATTTCAGTGGTCGACATGGTGCGGTCGTATCATGTTGCACTCTGCGTAGCCCTTTATTGGGTTTGTGTTTCTTGTTTATCAAATGAAGTCGGCTTTTCTGTGCAGGGCGCCTTTTATTGCTAACCCTTTTCTTCTTGTTCCTTAGAACTTTTATGTCATATTGTGAAAAAAGAATGTAGTATCACCCAGTTTCTGTAGTTTATCTGACATTTTGTTTGTTTACTAGGGTATTTGTGAGGTGTTTTGAATGCTTAAATAAAAAAAAAACAATTTTAAAATAAGATAGATGCTCTTTTTGATCAGACTAATTTCATAGGGAGAAAACAATAATTTCTTTCCAGTCTTTGATCCAACTGGATATGACCTTTGCAGAAGTACTCTTCATGCCTAGATATATTCTAGGAAGGGATGATCATAATTAAGACTCAAACTCCAATGTAAATTTATGTTTGAAAGCTTACTGTCAGACATAGGGTTTGACTATTTTCAAAGATAAAAGCAATGGTTTCAGGTGAGAAACACATGTTCTTAAAAAGCCCTAGTTTTGTTTTACTCACAAATAAAAAAGATGTTCTTAGTCATTGAACAATCTCCAGAATTGTTGCAAACTCCAACTCGAATAATCTAAATCTAGATTGTTACAAAAAAAGGTTCTTGTTTTATAAAATTAAGATACTTTTCTTCTATAGATTTTAAAAGAAATTAATAGATTTCTCTCTCAGGCTGATTATGCATATTTGAGAAGAAACTTTATTACTTCATTAAAGTAGGATTACAAAAAATTACCTGAAACGGTTTTATATTTGTTGAAACAGCAGTTTTAACATTTCAATTAAATTGAAGCAGAATTTTTACACCAATAAAAAGCACTTAAGACATTATACAGGTAGACAAGACAATTAAAGACATAGATTTGACCCCAACTTTATAGTACTTTAACACCTTGTATATTAAGTTTATTGCTTTTCAATGAGAAAGTTCTTTTATTACTTAAATCCAAACAGTGAAATGAATTTAGAACAATAGATGCTATATTGGTATGTAAGTTCATTACCACTGAACTCGGAATAAGGCTTTATTTTGGGTTCACAGTAGAAACTGCAGTTATAGAGTTTTCAAATCATGGAGGTTTTTGATGTTATTTTCATTTCTATATATAAACCCTCAACTTTTGGTAGAGGGTGTTCTGTGATGGGATGTCCTTCTTTCTGTCCATCTGTTTGTGTGTCCAAAACACTTTTGTTTCGGACATAACTTTAAAATATCTTTATGGATTTTAATAAAAGTACAAGAGGTAACAAGGACACATATTGCTCTAAAATAGGACTCAATAGGTCACAGGTCAAGGTCACAATTTAAAAATTTTGGTCCAAAAATTTGGTTTCCGGAAAATAACTTTACAAATGGCCTTTAAGGATTTGAACCAAACTTACACAGATACCAGCATTTAAGGTTAGAACACTTTGTGCTCAGTAAGTCAAAGGTCAATGTCACAAATACTTACATTAAATAAAAAAAATGGTCCAAAAATTCAGGTTTATGGAGCATTAACTTCAGAATTGGTTAATAAATTTGCATGAAACTTACACAGATGAAATCGTCAGATGTAAGGTAGATAAATGCTGATTTTAGTGTCAATAGGTTAAAGGTCAAGGTCACAAATACTTAGAGAAATAGGTTTACTGTTGATTTTGATCTGAAAAATTTAAGCATTCATTTGCGAGACATACATTTCTTATTAAATCAAATTAGGGGAGGATGAAGCAGGAGTTTATAGAAATGAGCATTGTTCAAAGTTTTACTTGTTTTTAGTGTAGATATTGAGAAATTATTTACATAGTGATGTAATGTATCAGATTTGATTTAATGCATTAAACTAAATAATTTTGAAGAGTTAGTTTTCAAAACTGAATGAAAAAGTAACCATATAAATTGTGAGCATTTGTCTGAATTGTCAGAAAATTATTTCTTCAAAGAAAACATGCTTTAGCTGTGTATTGAAAATATTTATGAATGGCTACAAAACAAACACATTTAAACCTTCAATAGATTTGTGGATTTCAATAGACAAATATTTTCAGCCATGCTTTATTTACCAGTAACATATGTTTGAATAATCTCTAACTTAGTCTTGAGGGTATTGTTTGACTGTTTGATGTAATCAGTCCTTTTATGGCACTGCTAAAATTTGGGATCATATGTTACTGGACAGTGTTCATTGAAATTTCATTTTTATAGATTCAAGGAGAGGAGATATAGTGTTTGTCCCCTTCATTTGTCCATTTTTCTTTCGTCTAATCACAAAGTTTAAAATCATATATCTTTTGAGTAACAAGTGATGGGTGGATGGATGCATTATGGAAAGTGCTTGAGGTTGATATATAAATTAGGTGTATTTGACCTACATTTCATGTATGAATGACACAGGTTAAAGTTTTTGTAAGATTCAGATCTCACAAATTACAACTCTTCGAGGAATAATATTTTGAGTGTAGATGAGTCATGTGTTGTTACAAAGCTGGTGATAAAAATAATTAAATCACCTTGACCTACATTTCATGCACGAGTGATTCCAGTTAAAGGCTTTGTAAAGTCCATATCTCAGACACTTCAACTCTTAGAGGAATAATATTTTGTCTAGAGGTGTGTCTTGGATAGTCTTAACTCCAGATATTACTCTATTTAATTGACTTGACTGGTCATGGGTCAATTATATCAGAATAATTCATTTTAAACTTACCTACAAGACCGAGAAAATCAAGCCATGCCAAACCTGTTCAATATATTTGAGTAATAAATGTTATGTCACCTTGACCTACATTTCATGCATGAGTGACTTTAATTAAAGTTTTTATGAGAGTCCATATCTCAGATACTACAACTGATAGAAGAATAAAAGATGCATCTTGTACAGTGACAAGCTCCAGATAAAAATTAGGTCACTTTGACATACATTTCTTTCATGAGTAACTTATAGTGACTCATAGAGAAATAGTATTTTGTCGGTAAATTCATCTTGTATACTCTAAAATTTGTCATAATTGTAGGTTTGTTTACAGCAGTTTTCTCATCCAAAGGGAGGTAACCCTTCTAAGTGCCAATGCATATATTATGCACCTACATAAATAGCACAGAGATATCTGAGTTTTTACCTTTGTTTCTGTATCAGCAATCAAACAGCTTATTACATTTAGTTCTAAATTTTACAACAAATGATTGTTATATTATTGATTTCCATCCATTTGAAGATTTGTTATCTGAAATAAATATTAAAAAAATTCACTGTCACTCTTTGTACAAAAATGTTTGAAAAGGAAACAGGATTTAACTACTTATATTGTTTTATCTTTATCAAACTGTATTGATTTGCATCTTGAAAAGATATCGGCTTACGTAATAAACAGTGGTATGGCATTGCAATGCATGGGTATTCAGAATTTTATCATTTAATGGTTGGAAGGTTTAAATCATTTTGATTTATCGGTAATCTGATATTTTGCTACAAAAAATTGAGGTGGATTATTACAGAATTCAGAGAATTTCAGGTTTATTTCCAAATAGATATTGATTTTGATTAAATTTGTATGAATATTAATATGGTTTAGGATGAAATTTGAATATGGGAGACATGTAACCTGTAATATAGATTATAGGTTTAGGTGATATTTAGATTAATTAAAAGGACAACAGCTTTAAAGGAAAAAAGAGGTAATTGTATATGCTCTCTTGAATAACTCACCTGCAGCTGCAACTAATATAGATTTTGAGTTATAAATATATATCTGGATCGAAGTTCAAGACTTCATAGTAAATGAAATGGCTTTTTAAGTTCACAATATTTTTCACCTGTGTATTAGAAATTTGGTCTTTTCTTGAATTGAGTGCAGTGAAATGAGGCCTAATAAAAATACCTCTGTTTCCGGTAACATACTCTTCAAACTTAGGCTCGGGAGGTAGGCATTTTTTCCCCATAACTTTTAACATAGACATATAGAGAGTAACTTCTGGACTTTAACAGTGCTTTTTTAAAAATTGCCAAAAAATTTTTAGGGTAGGCATTTTTGGCCCCAAAAATCTAGGGTCGGTCGGGTTACCGGAAACACACATTTTTTTTTATTCTGCCTGAGAGGAAAATATTATTTTTTTTTTACAAAAGTGAATTATCCTGATCTTAAATGTTGATGGAATGTGAGTACTCATTTCTTCAAGATAATGTGGCAAGTAGCAAGTTTGTTTATGTGTGACCTTCAACTTTATTCTCAAGGTTAGAATATTACTTTGTTAATGACAAAGTTATGTCAAGGCTATAATTTTTTTGTCTTTTTAGATATGCTTGAGTTATTTTGCATTTAAGTAGATAAATCAAGGCAATTTTAAATTAGAATTAAAATGGTTGATGACCCTTGACATTGAACTTTGCAATCAATAATTAATTGCTTTTCAAGGGAACCAACATAGATGGATGTGATCTCTATTATATATACATTTTGTAGTTACTCTCCAAAATATTTTAAAATCCATGCAGAAATATCATTCCCACCTGAAGATGATCTTTACTCAAAAAGTTATCTGTGCTCAGACTAATAAATATAGGAACTGCTCTGTCTTAAATATGAGATATCCAGGGTCTTGTTTCTTGGTGATTCGGATGTTACCTTTGTCCCTGGATTGTTCCTTTGCAGACTGACTATTCGGTTCTCACTTACTTTACTGATATAAATGATAATGTACAATGTAGAATGGTTTGTACATGAATTATGTCTATTGAAGTTGAGTTATCTTAGGATGAGTTGTACTTTTTGTCTCGCCCGCGACAAAAGTCGTGGAAAGCGAGACATAGGCATGCAAAGTATGACCAGGGCGACGGCGTTAACAATTACTAAATACAGGATATTTTGAAAACCCTTTGATGTAAGAACATCCGATTTAGTCCAGTGGTAGTACTAATCAATTGCTACCTGACGTACATAACGTCATGTGACTTTGACCTCAATTTCATGGTCTAGTGGCCACATTAAGTTTTTCTGCTTAAGTCCATTTCTCAATAACTGGAAGTCGTAGGTTGATAATATTTGGTATGTAGGTTGGTCTTAGGTAGTACATGTCAGTCTGGCAGGTGACTTTTGTCCTTGACCTCAATTTCACGGTCATGTGGCCACGTTAAGTTTTTCTGCTTAAGTCCTTTTCTCAATAACTAGGAGTGGTAGGTTGATAATATTTGGTATGTAGGTTGGTCTTGGGTAGTACATGTCAGTCTGGCAGGTGACTTTTGTCCTTGACTTCAATTTCACGGTCTAGTGGCCATGTTACGTTTTTCTGCTTAAGTCCATTTCTCAATAACTAGAAGTGGTAGGTTGGTAATATTCGGTATGTAGATTGGTCTTGGGTAGTACATGTCAGTCTGGCAGGTGACTTTTGTCCTTGACCTCAATTTCACAGTCTAGTGAGCATGTTCACTTATCTGATTAGTTCACATAGATTTCACATCATTTTAGAGGCCAGCGCGGAGGGGCCAGACATCTTTTAGGGTCTTCACTTGTTATATCTAGGAAAATAATGGATTTAGAGTTCAGATATCAAATGAATTATTCTGACTTCAAGTTGCCTGATTATATGAGAAGCAGCTTTACACTATAGTTGATAAAAGTGAGTCTAATATGCTCTCACCAATTCCACAACACCACCAAGTTGAGAAAACTTATATAGAAATAGATAAATTTCGACATTTGATGTTTTGTATTAAACAGTTTCAATATTCAATAATGAAACAAAAACATGAAAAATATCCTCCATATCATTCAGATTGCACATGATTATTCCTTATATTTGGCTTTGCAGCAAAGAGAAGGGTCATTTTGTAATAGAACATTGAACTAACATTGCAATTTAATTTTTGGTATTTAAACTATTGTGATATGAGGTTCATAGTTATGTATTTTTTTAACCTGTGATTTCTTCTCATTTTGTAAACCTTTGATATATTTGAACAATCAGTATAATGAAAACTATACTACTTTTTATTGACTTCTCTGATTGTTTGTTAAATACAAACCACCTTTTCATTGAAAGCAAATTATTTATATTGGTATAGTTATGAGAAACTATGGGTATATGTTTTATATAAAGTGATATAAAGAATTAGAAAGGAGACTCATTATGGGGTCAATTATCAGGTAACAGTCATTTTCAGAAACCATAATGCATATATTTGAAATATAATGTACTATAAACCACACATGTGTGCTTTATGGATAGCATTCAATTATAAAGCTCCTTATAATTTCCGGATTTCTATTTTAATTAACTTACAGTTATCTCCCTTTGATTTATTATGATGTATAGATCAATAGTTTTGAGTCAAATACAAAAGTCCCTAACTTTATTGTGTTACCTAAATGAGTGTTATGTTGAACCTTTCCTGTACATATACAATTATTTGCTCCATATAATTCGGTTACATTTCCAAATGGTTCAGCAGTCAGTGGAGGACTTAATAATGAATTTACAATGGTATCTGACAGCTCATGCGATATACAATCCAATTAAGATTTTTCAATGCAAATATGATTGCCTTCAGTTTGACAGTGTGCCGGGTGCTGTTAACAGAGAGGACATGCTTACCCTTCGGGAGCACCTGATGTCACTCACAGTTTCATAGGAGTTCTGACACACTGTGAGCTAGTGCCTTGATTTTGAAGGTTGTATTTTTATTTCTGGGTTGTGTTGCAGTCTAACATCATTGTTTTCTGTGTTCTTGTTTTTGCCATGTCTTTGGACTTCCATTTTTAGCTCACCTGGCCTAAAAGGCCATGTGAGCTATTGCCATCACTTGGCGTCCATCGGCCTCCGTCGTCCGTCGTCCGTCCATCTGTCATCTGTCCATCGTAAACTTTTTCAAAAATCTTCTCCTCTGAAACCGCTGAACCAAATTTAACCAAACTTGGCCTGAATCATTACCAGGGTATGTAGATTAAAAATTGTGTTCGATTAGTTCAAGGATCAAACAACATGGCTGCCGTTGCTAAAAATAGCACATAGGGGTAAATTGCAGTTTTTGGCAAATAACTCGAAAACTGTTAAGGATGTCAAAAATCTGACAGGAGTAAAAGTGATAAGCATGAGGGGGGCCGATAGGTTTATTTCGTTTTCCGTGATCGGGGATTTCAATTCCCCATGATTCGTTTTCAATTTCATTAATTTGTCGTGAATCGTTCTTGATCAAATTGACAAAATGAATTTTCCGAGAATTGAGATTGGTCCGAATAAATTTTTCGTGAATCTTGATGAGACCCTTCCCCCATCAGGCCCCTCCAGCATGGTGAGATCTACCCGCCCTGCAATTTTGAAGAAAATCTGATTACCAGTTTTGGAGTTATTGCCCTTTTTTTTGGAAATTTTTCAAAATTTTAATGTTTTGTATTTTTTATCAAAGAAACTTTGCAAAAATGTTCAGCATATCAAGATTTACCCACCCTGAAATTTTGGAGGAAATCCAAAAACCCTTGTAGGAGTTATTGCCCTTTTTTCACAGAATTTTCACAATTTTCATATTATGGTCTTTTATTTCCAAAACTATAGAAGATGAAGGTTAAGTGTAAATTGTTAAAATGTTTGCCATGCTGTGGGGACTTCAAAAGTGGTGTTGAAAATCGTGTGTTGACCGCCATTTTCAAAATGGCCGCCAAAAAAAGGCAGGAAAATTCAACATTGTTCGATTTCAATAAAAAATTTTTTCCAAATAGATATTGATGTTGTGACTTCAAAACCAGTGTTGAAAATTGTTTGTTGACTGCCATTTACAAAATGGCTGCCAAGAAAGGCGGGAAAATTCAACTTTGTCCGATTTCAATGAATTTGCTTTCCAAATAGGTATTGATGTCGCAACTTCAAAACTGATGTTATAAATTGTTCGTTGAATGCCATTTTCAAAATGGCTGCCAAAAAAGGCAGGAAAATTCAACATTGTCCGATTTCAATGAAATGTGGTTTCCAAATAGATATTGATGTTGCAACTTCAAAAACTGATGTTAAAAATTGTTTGTTGAATGCCATTTTCAAAATGGCCACCAAAAAAGGCAGGAAAATTCAACATTGTCCAATTTCAATGAAATTTGGTTTCCAAATAGATATTGATGTAGCGATGCATTTCTTCACAATATAAGAAATATGTTTAAACTGGATTATAAAGGGGAACCCCTGCCAAAATTTTATGGAAAGGGGGACTTGGAATGTTTTGATTTCAGCAATATGTATTATCTGAATAGATGATTTGCCAATTAATTAAGGTCCATTCAAGTTCTAGTCAAATTTTGTGTTTTTTGGTCAAACCTTGAAAGGGAAATTACTCCTACACCGGACAAACAAACATTAAACATGCACACTTGTTTAAAAGTACGGTCTTCGTGCTAAGCCATCCTGGACAAAGTAGTGCCCTACACAATATTTATGATATTTTGCAGTAAGTTAGAATATTTTCGATTTTTTAATACTTTCCTACTCAATAAGAAGACAGTTCAAGTTAGTACAGTTGTTTATTTTTTTTACCACCAAAAAAGGCAGGAAAATTCAACATTGTCCAATTTCAATGAAATTTGGTTTCCAAATAGATATTGATGTAGCGATGCATTTCTTCACAATATAAGAAATATGTTTAAACTAGATTATAAAGGGGAACCCCTGCCAAAATTTTATGGAAAGGGGGACTTGGAATGTTTTGATTTCAGCAATATGTATTATCTGAATAGATGATTTGCCAATTAATTAAGGTCCATTCAAGTTCTAGTCAAATTTTGTTTTTTTTGGTCAAACCTTGAAAGGGAAATTACTCCTACACCGGACAAACAAACATTAAACATGCACACTTGTTTAAAAGTACGGTCTTCGTGCTAAGCCATCCTGGACAAAGTAGTGCCCTACACAATATTTATGATATTTTGCAGTAAGTTAGAATATTTTCGATTTTTTAATACTTTCCTACTCAATAAGAAGACAGTTCAAGTTAGTACAGTTGTTTATTTTTTTTACTTAAAACAAGTAGCACTTTAAAGAATGGTAAGTGCTATTGGGGATTGGGGTTTGAATTATGTTGCCAGCTAAACTTCTGCTAAAGATTAAACTATCATTACGTTTAATTAAAAATGCTTTATTTTTGGTTGTTTTTCACAAGCAGGGAACCATTCTGTTCCCTTGAGATTTTTAGCTCACCTGGCTATGCCAGGGTGAGCTTTTGCCATCACTTGGCGTCTGTCGTCCGTCGTAAACTTTTTTCAAAAATCTTCTCCTCTGAAACTACTGGGCCAATTTAAACCAAACTTGGCCTGGATCATCACCAGGGTATGTACTTTCAAAATTGTATCCGAGGAGTCTGAAAACCAAACAACATGGCTGCTGTTACTAAAAATAGAACATAGGGGTAAATTGCTGTTTTTGGCAAATAACTTTAAAACCATTGCAGATATCANATCCAAAGGCCTGTGTATGATTTATTGGCCGTTTTACACCAATTCCCCCCCCCCCCATGCCATATGATTATGGGTTATTTCCCTTTAAATTCTGTGTTCAAATCTTCTTTGCTTAACTTTTCTCTTTTAAGCTGTAGAGAAATTCCCTACTATCACTTTATTTAAAAACTTATTTCTTATATAATTTAGAGAAAAAACAGTGTTTTTGTGCAAATTTCTGCAATTTTTTGCAAAAATACTTTCTTAATCTTTACCTTATTTCATGTTCTATATAAACATATTGTGTATTTTACAGAATCACTATGAACTTTGCTGACATGAATGTTGATTTAGTTTATCAGCTTCATTGACTGCATGCTTAATGTTACAAATAATAGTAAATAAAACCTTGAAAACCATTGAATGGATTTGAACAGGACTTGGCATTAATGATGCTTATAAGGTGCTGACTATAATATATATATGTATTGTGACTTTTATGCATAAATGTCATCCAACATGGCCATCTGCGGGGAACTTAATGGTATCATGTGCGCAATTATTGACTTTCGAACAGGGATCCAGTTTTGAACCCAAAGCTGTATTCAGTATTAAGCACTACAACTCCTACGATTGGTGGATAATAAAATTAAATGTTTTAAGATAAAATACTATGTCATGTTACAATTCTGTTTATAGCAAATCTGATTTCAACAATGTTACCCAGAGGTGATAATTTGACCTTTTATGGGATCTGGTCGACACAAAAATATTTTATTATTTTGAATATACCCCTTTTGAGCCTCAATTTACACCAAGAATCGCCACATGACCCCCTATTTTTTATTTTGGAATTCGAAAGATCTGTATGAGTACTTGTTATTTTCAGGACCCTCGGGATGAAAAAAAGCCTTCGTCTATTTTTAGTTTATCGCTAAACAGGGGAACCCCCCTATGGAAAATGCATTGTAAATAATTGCGCACTTGTAACCTAATTTATTACTCGACTGTATGGAAAGAGCATATAAAGAATTTTTTATCAGAAACAACTTGGCTAGTCACAATGTATCTTAGATGGTCCCCTTCAAAACAGATGTCCTTCATGCAAATTGGCTACCAATGAGAAACATAGTTTAATATAGGAGTACATTCAAAGATCTTCTTCTTTAAAACCATTTGGCCAGTTGGAAATGAACTTTGGCACAATACTTAATTTTCTTTAAAATTGTGTCCTGCAGATCCATCCCTTATCCAAGATGGCGTGCAATAGGGAAAATTGTTAAATTAAAGTTGGATCATATAACATAAATGTTTATTTACATAGTTTGAAAATGAGACCCTTTAACATATAAGTTGATTTGAAGTTATGTATTGGCCATGGTCCTGGTGAGCGATACAGGCTCTTGAGAGCCTCTTGTTCAAAAAGTTACCTCCCTTTTGGGTTTCGCTAGATTCATTCTGTTAATCACAGAACTGGCAAATGGTCTATTAAAAGGGGAACCCCTGCCCAATTTTTTTCTTGAATGATGGTCTGAAATGGGTTGTAATGGATATTGGGGCTTATAATTACTGTGGAAGCAGCTGAATCTACTGCCCAATTGGAACCATACTTGGTGACAACTGTCAATAGTCGATACCATTCGAAGAATGTTTCTGGTAAGTCTGCATGTATTCCAAGATGGTCGCCAGCGAGGGACATAGTTTAACATTGAACCCTACGGGAAAAACACATTCAAAGACATTCTTCTCTGAAACTACTTGGTCAGTTGAAATCACAACCCGGTCACAATAGGCCTTTAATGGTCTTCTTAAAAAATTATGTCTGACAAGTCTACATCTCATCCAAGATGGCTGCCAGCGGGGACCATTGTTTTGGACCCTATGGGGAAAACACGATCAAAGATTTTCTCTTTTGAAACTTCTAGAAAATGAGACACTTTAACATTGGGTTAATTTTGGCTGCAGTTTATGCCAGTCATGGACCAGGTGAGCTGTACAGGCTCTTGAGAGCCTCTAGTTGTAATTACAAATCCTTTGTTCAATTTGTATTCTACTGCCATTGTTTAAAGTTATAGATGTCTTTTGAGGCACTTAAACAGGCTTTTTATAGAGCCTTTTATTTTCTGTTTATCATCATTGACAAATTGTTATTATGTTATCATATTTGCCACAATTTTTATTTCTGATCAAGTGAAACTAAACACTTCAAAAAATTGATATTTCCTGCTTTTCTGCTAAGAATAATTGAGGCATTTTAAAAAGTTAAAACATCCTGACTCCAGATTTGGATTTTGAATGTGCTAGAAAAGTTAGTACATTAAAAAATCGAAAAAGTATAGGGATTCAGTACAGAGCATTGACTGATGTCTCATATATGTGTCATGGTGATAGAAATTAAGAAATTACTTACACAATGTCTCTTTGTGATTATTATGTGAGCATGATATTTGGGTCCTAATGAATGACTTCCAACTCTCAATTTATCCACCGACATACAGTGTATTAATTTAAGATTGCTTTCTTGGCACTAAACACTAGTTATCAATCAGTAGTTATAAAAATTCTTTAAAAATTGCCAAAAGTTAGTGTTAACACAGTTCAATAAGTCCCAAAAAGTTTCATCACCCTTTTGTCAATTGCTTTGATCAGTTCTGGCCTGAAAATCAACATTCTGAAAATTTAAAATATTTTAAATTTAGAAAATTGCTCATGCAAACTGTCCTTGGCTGATTTCAATGTTCCTTTAAGGAGTTTATTATATCAAGGATTTAAATTATTACTTTTATTTATAAGAATATGGATCATACATCATTTAAAGCAAAAAATATTTATTGGTCAGTGTGGCCGTTTTTAGCTCACCTGGCTAGAGCCAGGGTGAGCTTTTGCCATCACTTTTCGTCCGTCGTCCGTCCGGCATAAACTTTTTATTCAAAGATCTTCTCTGAAACTACTGGGCTAATTGAAACCAAACTTGGCCACAATGGTCCTTAGATGGTCCCCTGCAAAAAGGTTGTTTTTCAGATCCTCGCTATATCCAAGATGGCCGCCAGCGGGGATCATAGTTTGACATTGGACCCTATGGGAAAACACTTTCGAAGATCTTCTCCTCTAAAACTACTGAGCCAATTGAAACCAAACTTGGCCACAATAGTCCTTAGATGGTCCCCTGCAAAAAACTTGTTTTTCAGATCCATGCTATATCCAAGTTGGCCGCCAGCGGGGATCATAGTTTTAACATTGTACCCTATGGGAAAATACTTTCAAAGATCTTCTCCTCAGAAACTACTGGGCCAATTAAAGCCAAACTTGGCCACAATAGACCTTAGATGGTCCCTTACAAAAAAGTTGTTTTTCAGATCCGCGCTATATCCAAGATGGCCACCAGCAGGGATCATAGTTTTAACATCGGACCCTATGGGAAAATACTTTCAAAGATCTTCTCCTCTGAAATTACTTGGCTTATTGAAACCAAACTTGGCCATAATAGTCCTTAGATGGTCCCCTTCAAAAAAGTTGTTTTTCAGATCCGCACTATATGCAAGATGGCCGCCAGCGGGGATTATAGTTTTAACATTGGACCTTATGGGAAAATACATTCAAAGATCTTCTTCTCTGAAACTACTGGGCCAATTGAAACCAAACTGGCCACAATAGTCCTTACATGGTCCCTTACAAAAAAGTTGTTTTTCAGATCCGCGCTTTACCCAAGATGGCCGCCAGCGGGGATCATAGTTTTAACATTGGACCCTATGGGAAAACACTTTGGAAGATCTTCTCCTCAGAAACTACTGAGCCAATTGAAACCAAACTTGGCCACAATAGTCCTTAGATGGTCCCCTGCAAAATAGTTCCCCTTCAAGAAAGGTGACAGCAGAACTGCACCACCATCCAAAATAGCTGCCAGTCTGGAATATAGTTTAACTTAAAATAATATAACATCAATGTCACTAATGATAATAAAACATCAATGTCACTTAAGATAATATGACATCAATGTCACTTAAGATAATATAACATCAATGTCTATTAACAAATTTGAAAATAATGCCCTTAAAACATTGCGATTATTTTAACTGCATATGTCAGCCGTGGCCCAGGTGAGCGATACAGGCTCTTGAGAGCCTCTTGTTGAGAGTTAAACGCCTGAAATTTTGTCGGGAAACCGAATTTCTCTAAATTTTTTATTGTCGACACATAGGGATTACTATCTGTGGGCTTACGTTGTCGTCATTGTCCTTTGTCGTCGTCCTGCGTTGTCCATCGGTTTTGATTCCGCAACTCCTTCAAAATTAAAGTCTGATTCCAACCAAACTTTCAGGGTATGTTGTTCACTTCGTGTAGTTGTGCACCTGATACCTTAGAATTTTGATTTTATAGATTTTAGAGGTTCACAGAGTCAAAATTGCTCATTTGTGAATGTTGCTTTTTGAATCCGCAACTCCTTCAAAACTGCTCATTTCCTTGTCTTATCAGTTTTTGAATCTGCAACTCCTTCGAAACTGCTAGTCTGATTCCAACCAAACTTTCAGTTGTGCAGTTGTGCATCTATTTAGATTTTACAGATTAAGAGGTTCACTGAGCCAAATTGCTCATTTGTTAATTTGGTTTCTTTATCTTTGACTCCTTCACAAATGTGTGCGAGATTCCAACCAAACTTTAGTATATGTTGTTTATCAGGTCTGATTATGCACTTTATACTTGAAATTTTGTTTTTACAGATTTAAGAGGTTTGCCAAGCCAACATACCTCATTTGTTATCTCAGTTTGTATATCTGCAAAACTCTATTCATATTATTTTGAACAAATTTGTAGAATATGTTTTTCTCCTAGTCAAGCCATGCACATATATACTTAGAAATTTAAGTTTTTAGATTTCAGAGGTTCACTGGGCCAAAAATGGCTCTTCTGTAGTGCAGGCGACACAAGTGTTCCATGGAACACCCATCAATTTTTCACTTTGCAATGAGGTAATCAATCTTTGAAATGCAATGAAGGCATATCAAGAATTTCATCAAATTTTGTCAGAAGTCTATTGAAGATGTATACTATCATATTTTGAAAAGAAAAGTGGGGGTCAGTGTGCAAAATTTTCTCATGCATAATAATGGATAAAATAAGAGAAATCCGAAAGTCAGAGACAGTTTCAAAAACCTGAGAAGTGGCCATCCTTAAGTTCATTTAGACTGTTTTGTTCTCTTTCATTTTGATTTAAGGTTTTCCAAAAATTTTGAATAAATTATCTGAGGTCAAAGTGCGATACGAGAAATTATACCCCCACTCATTAAAGAGTGGAGTATACCGCATTCACCTTGTCTGTCTGTCCATCCATCCGTCCGTTCATCCGTCCGTCCATTTCCACACAAATTTATTTCTGTCACAATTTTCTAAGCTTTTAGTGGATGGATTGATTTGAAAATTGGTATGCAGCCTTAATATGATTAGTTGTAAGGAACATCCTATTTTGAGTCTTGTCGGGTTTGCACTTCCTGTTTATCGAAATGTGGACTTGGTTACGAAATGTAGTGAAACATGAATTTTTCACCGCAGTTTTCTCAGCTTCTCTAAGAGGGATTGATTTGAAATAAGTATGCAGCCTCAATAATGATTAGTTGTGAGGAACACCCTATTTTGAGTCTTGTCCGTTACGTTCCTGTTCAATGAAATGTGGACTTAGTTACGAAATGAACTAAAACATGAATTTTTTGTTGCAGTTTTCTCAGCTTCTATAAAAGGAATTGATTTCAAAATTGGTATGCAGCCTCTATATGGTTTAAGTTGTATCCCATCTCTAGATTTTCCATGGAATATTTCATGGATTCTGCCCATGGAAAATTGAAAATCTGATCATGGAAAATCTGAAAGCATACCCATGGAATGCCATGGAATGTTTCCATGGATTTCCACAGAATTCCATGGAATCTTTCCATGATGTCAATGGAATTCCATGGAATCTTTCGATGATGTCCATGGAATTCCATGGAAAGTTTCCATGATGTGTATGGATCATTCATAGCAATGGAATTTCAGTCCAAAGGTGGAAAATGAAGTTTACCTGTTCTTTTACATCAAACACTGTTGACAATCAGTGATACCAGTCAACAAACTGTAAGATATACATGTAAAGTCATTAAAGAGATGTTTAATCTTAATTAATATTAAAAATATTTTAGAATTTTCAAATTGTTTATGTCTTTTTGTTTTGGCATGGCTTTTACAAATCGGACATCACTTCAGATCACCATGCTCGCATGGCTTTTACAAATCGGACGTCACTTCAGATCACCATGCTCATGAATCAACAGTTTGTGACAAATTGCTATGTCTTTTTGTTTTCGACTATGGCAACATTCTATTTTGAGTCTTGTCCGATGTGCACTTCCTGTTTAACGAAATGTGGACTTAGTTACGAAATGTAGTGAAACCTGAATTTTTCATGATAGTTTTCTCAGCTTCTATAAGAGGATTTTTTTAATCGAAATTGGTATGCAGCCCCAATATGATTTGTGATAAGGAACCTCTTATTATACCCCCCGCAAACAAAGTTTGGGGGGGTATATAGGAATCACCCTGTCTGTCTGTCTGTCTGTCCGTCCGTCTGTCCGTCCGTCTGTCCGTCTGTCCACACTTCTCATAAGCGCAACTCCTCTTAAACCACTTGAAGGATTTTGATGAAACTTGACACAAAGGAAGGACACTATATGGAGATGTGCATGAAGGAGTATAGTTATTGGCCGAAACCAGGAAGGGGAGATAATTCGACTTTGACTTTTCATTGATTCCCTATGTATGCGTTACCTCGTAAGCGCAACTCCTCTTAAACCACTGGAAGGATTTTGATGAAACTTTACACAAAGGAAGGACACTATATGCAGATGTGCATGAAGGAATATGATTATTGTCCGAAACCAGGAAGGGGAGATAATTCGACTTTGACTTTTTCGTTAATTTCCTATGTATGCGTTACTTCGTAAGCGCAACTCCTCTTAAACCACTGGAAGGATTTTATTGAAACTTTACACAAAGGAGGAACACTATATGGAGATGTGCATGAATGAATATGATTATTGTCTGAAATGAGGAAGGGGAGATAATTCAATTTTGACTTTTCCTTGATTAACTATGTATGGGTTACCTCTTAAGCACAACTCCTCTTAAACCACTTGAAGGATTTTGATGAAACTTTACACAAAGGAAGAACACTTTATGGAGATGTGCATGAAGGAATAAGATTATTGTTTGAAATCAGGAAG
>MJUU01022901.1:0-22205 GCA_002080025.1 Modiolus philippinarum
ATGTTCCCTTCCAAAAAAGGTATCCGGCAGGTTGGTACCTCATCCAAGTTGGCCGCCAGCGGGGAGCATGGTTTTAACATTGGACCCTATGGAAAATACATTCAAAGATCTTCTCAGAAAGTACTAGTCCAACTAAAACTAAACTAAGCCACAATAGTCCTTAGATGTTCCCTTCCAAAAAAAGGTATCCGTACCTAATCCAAGATTGCCGCCAGCGGGGAACATAGTTTTAACATTGGACCCTATGTAAAAGACATTCAAAGATTTTCTTTTTAGAAACTACCAGTCCAATTATAACCAAACTTAGTCACAATGGTCCTTTGATGGTCCCTTCCAAAAAGGTATCCAGCAGGTCCGTACCTCATACAAGATGGCCGACAGCGGAAAACATAGTTTTAACATTGGACCCTAGGGAAAAGACTTTTAAAGATCTTCTCCTCAGAAACTACCAGTCCAATTACAACCAAACTTAGTCGCAATGGTCCTTAGATGGTCCCTTCCAAAAAGGTATCCAGCAGGTCTGTACCTAATCCAAGATGGCCACCAGTGGGGAACGTAGTTTTAACATTGGATCCTATGGGAAAGACATTCAAAGGTCTTCTCAGAAACTACCAGTTCAATTATAACCAAACTTAGTCACAATGGTCCTTAGATGTTCCCTTCCAAAAAAGGTATCCGGCAGGTTGGTACCTCATCCAAGATGGCCGCCAGCGGGGAGCATGGTTTTAACATTGGACCCTATGGAAAATACATTCAAAGATCATTTTCTCAGAAACTACTAGTCCAACTAAAACTAAACTAAGCCACAATAGTCCTTAGATGTTCCCTTCCAAAAAAGGTATCCGTACCTCATCCAAGATTGCCGCCAGCGGGGAACATAGTTTTAACATTGGACCCTATGTAAAAGACATTCAAAGATTTTCTTTTTAGAAACTACCAGTCCAATTATAACCAAACTTAGTCACAATGGTCCTTTGATGGTCCCTTCCAAAAAGGTATCCAGCAGGTCCGTACCTCATCCAAGATGGCCGACAGCGGAAAACATAGTTTTAACATTGGACCCTATAGAAAAGACATTCAAAGATCTTCTTCTCAGAAACTACCGGTCCAATTACAACCAAACTTAGTCACAATGGTCCTGAGATGGTCCCCTCGGAAAAGGTATCCAGCAGGTCTATACCTAATCCAAGATGGCCGCCAGTGGGGAACATAGTTTTAACAATGGATCCTATGGGAAAGACATTCAAAGATCTTCTTCTCAGAAACTACCAGTTCAATTATAACCAAACTTAGTCACAATGGTCCTTAGATGTTCCCTTCCAAAAAAGATATCCGGCAGGTTGGTACCTCATCCAAGATGGCCGCCAGCGGGGAGCATGGTTTTAACATTGGACCCTATGGAAAATACATTCGAAGATCTTCTTCTCAGAAACGACTAGTCCAACTAAAACTAAACTAAGCCACAATAGTCCTTAGATGTTCCCTTCCAAAAAAGGTATCCGTACCTCATCCAAAATTGCCGCCAGCGGAGAACATAGTTTTAACATTTGACCCTATGGAATACATTCGAAGATCATCTTTTCAGAGACTACTGGTTCAACTAAAACTAAACTAAGCCACAATGGTCCTTAGATGGTCCCATCTAAAAAGTTATCTGTCAGGAATGTTTGTTTTTGTCTGAATATAGTCAAAAGTATTTGTATCGATGGCTGTGATTGGTTGGTTTGAAAGAAGGGATCTGATTCGTTGATTTTTCCGTATTCTGATTGGTTGAAATCCCTGCAATTTGTTTGGTCCACATTCTGTACAGCTTCAATCCACTTTTCCTACCTTTCTATCAGTCATACTAAGCTGCCTAAATATCAGACGCATTCTCTCTGTATTCTTCACAATACATCCGTTGCTCAGAGTAGTATAGGGGCACAGGCAAATTATGATTTGCAATGGTGCTATACGGTGGTGCGTTGCCATAGGAACACGAAGTGTTCCGATTTAACACGAAGTGTTGGCGAACGGTGCCCGTATACTACTCTGAGCAACCCCTGATTTTTCAGCGTTATTTTTGTCAATTATGACATATGATATATCAAACTAGGGTAAATCGAGGTCACTGAATCGATTGGTTCAGGTTTCAAAGCCTTAACTCCGATTGTAAACGAGAAATGGGACCTAAAACGGCCCTAAGTCGGAACTAATTTGAAATAGTTGTACTGTCGGCATATCATATATAGATTCGAGGTATCTTTATACTTCTAAAGCGTTTGATATAAGTGTTGGGATGTTTTGAAGTACTGTTATAGAGATATCACCACCTTTAATTTTGAGATCAGCCTTAGGTCGGCCCTAGATCGGCCCTAATTTGAAATGTTAGTATTATAGACATGTAATATATGGATTCGAGGTAAATATGTACTTTTAAGTCGATAAGCATAATTGTTGAAAGCTAAATGAGGCCTATTGCGTAGTAATCGGCCTTTGAAATTTGAGATCGGCCCTAACTCGCCCCCAACTCGGCCTTAATTCTTAATATAAGTAAAAGGTTAATATGATAGTTGGTTTCTGGTTGAAATAATGCATCTAAAGTGATTGGTATAAGTTTTAAAGTGCTAAGGAGGTCTGTTGTGAAGTTATCGGCCTTTGAAATTTGAGATCGACCCTAACTCGGCCCTAATTCGGCCTTGATCCTTGCTATCGGTAAAGTAGACATATAACATATGAAAGTTGGGTAAATCAATGCTTCTAAAGCGATTGGATTAAGTTTAAAAGTGCTATGAAGTAATGTTTTCGATATATCGGCCTTAATTTGCACATCGGCCCAATTCGGCCTTAATCCTTAATTTAATTACTAGGTTCATATGATATATGGCTTTGGGCTACACTGATGTATCTAAAGTGTTGGTACAAAATTTAAAGTGCTGCTGTGTACTGTTTTTTAGATATCGATCCTGAGTCGGCCTTAGATTTAAAAATCGGCCCTAATTCGGCCTTAATCCTTAATTTAAGTACTAGGTTCATATGATATAGGACGTTGGGGTAAATTGATGTTTCTAAATCGATTGAATTAAGTTTAAAAGTGCTATAAAGTAATGTTTTCGACATATCGGCCCTAAGTCGGCCTTAGGTCGGCCCTTTATCGGCCTACAACAGTATTGTTGATAATAGTAACATGTGATATATGAATTCGGGATATATTCATAGTTCTAAACCTTTTAGTGATACTGCCAACTTACTATCTGTTACTGTTTTAATGCACAAGTTCATATTTTGTTGTCTTTGTCACAAACAATTGATGTTGCATTTCATTTTTGTTTATATTAATGTCTTTTAGTTTTCATATTTATTGGTATTTGGGTTAACATTTCATGTTGCATGTTGTATTTCTATGTCAAAGTTTACATTTGTTTTCACCGTTTGTTGTAATTGTGTTCACATTTCATGTTGAATGATGTATTTTTAATGAATTTGTTGCATTTATGTTCATCATGTCGTGTATTTATGTTCATATTTCATGTTGTATTTTCGATGAATTTATTGCAATGTTGTTATCTCTATTGGCCTTTTTGTGGCTTTTTGCCGCCTCCGCCTCCGCTTAACAACCAATGGACACTCCTCCTCTCCTCTTATTACCGTTGTGGCCCTCCTCTCTTCGTAAGGCCCCGTCTCTCCTCTTAAGGTCCTCCTCTCTACCTTATAGCCTCTCCTCCCTACCGCAAGGCCCACCTCTCCCTTAAGACCTCCTTTCTCTCTTAAGGCCTTTCTTATCCTCCTATAACCTCATATCTCCCTTAAAAAACAAATAAAAATGGTATAGTTATATACTTTCCCTTAAGGTCGCCTAATCCTTAAGGTCCTTCCCTCATCCATTGTTTTCTTCCTCAATCCTTTTAACTCTCCGCTGTTTTCAATCATTTTAACACCCTTCTTGTATAAATAATTCAGAAAGTCAAATACAACATCAGAATGCAAGTGACAATGGAACGGATAACATGTTCAATGTGTTCAACAATCTTTTCCAGAAAGGATAACTTGTTAAGACATATAAAAAATAAACACCCATGTCAAAGCTATGCACAGTTTGGGTCAACTTTGAATCCAAAACAGAAGGAATACCCTAGTATTGTCCCAAAATGGCAGGAATTATATCTGGAGACCTACCGACAGCACACGCAGAAGCTACAGACATACCCAGATACCCACAGAGATCACCCTAGTATGTCAAAGGGGCAAGAACTGTATTCGGACACCTACCGAGAGTACCCTAGTATTCTGTCAAAGGGACAGAAATTATATCCGGATACCTACAGAGAGCACACTCGAAAGTTACAGACGTACCCTGATACCTACCGAGATCACCTTCATGAGCTACAGACAAACTCTGATACCTATCGAGATCACTATCAGGAGCAGCAGTCATACCCTTGTCAGGAGCAGCAACGCTATAACGAAAACGAACAATTTTGGATTAAGCCAACGGACAATCCGTACGAATTTTGGTGTGCCGATGGACCTGATTATAGCTATTTCATGCCATGGATTCATCCGTTTACCAGTGTCATTGCCGAACCCACCGGTAGTGGAAAATGATATTTTGTGAAACGATTTGTGACACACATTCGCTGTATGATGTCTCTCCCTGCTCAACATATACTTTGGTGTTTTGGAGAATACCAGCCTTTATACGACACCATAGACGGTGTCGATTTTTACGAAGGATTGCCTAATTTGGATATTTTGAATCCAAACGAAAGACATTTAGTCATCATCGACGATTTAATGGCAGAAACAGACGACCGAATTGCTTCTCTATTCACCAAAAAGAGTCACCATTGAAACATCAGTGTGCTATACATCGTGCAGAATTTATTTCATAAAGGAAAACATCACAGAACCATCAGTTTGAATGACCATTGCATGGTGGTATTTAAAAATCTAAGAGATACCTCTCAGATCCACACATTAGCTCAACAGAATTCCAAGATTTTTGTTAAAAGCTTTTGAAGACGCTACCTCTGAACCTCATGGATATTTTTTACTGGACGTGAAACAAGAAACACCCGACAAACTCCGTGTCAGAAGTCATATTTTCCCGGTGAGAAGTAAATCGCCTATGAAGATAAATAAAAGAACATAAAACGAGGAATACTGTCAGTTGCTTTCCAACTCTCGAACGCAGCGGACGCCATGTCGTGCATCTACGTCGTTATTCCATCTGGAATGAAAAAAATATGTGAGCACAAAAAATTACAAGAAGAGAATACTGCAAAAAACGTCAACAGCCTAACGACTGAAATGAACCCCCATTGAACAAAAAGAAGAAAAAAAGAAGAAAAAAAAAAAAGCTGTTAATGCAGCCTATCCTTTTTGGATAGCCAGTCACAAGCCTGGATAAATGCAGAGTGATCTAAAATTAATGATTTTCTCACAAAACAACAAAAGATCTAGTAAACTTAATCGGCAGATGGATGTAACATTCTATCGCACAGTGGATTGAAACTGTACAGAACCAACCAGAAATCGCTATTTACAATGATTGACCAATCAGAATACTTTTTTTCAAAATTAACCAACCAATCAGAGCCATCGATACAACTAACTTTAATTATATAAATATGCACTGATCGGTAATTGGACACTCTTGATATATACAAACATATTATACTAGCCATTTTTGAGGATGGAAAAGTGAAAGTTGGACGATTACATGTGTTATATGTATTCACTCGGATGTATTGTGAAGAATACAAAGAGAATGCGTCTGATATTTGGGCCGCTTAGTATGAATTGAAAGAAAAAGTAGGAAAAGGGATTGAAGCTGTACAGAATATGGACCAATCAAATTGCAGGGATTTCAACAATCAAAATACGGAAAAATCAACGAATCAGATCCCTTCTTTCAAACCGACCAATCACAGCCATCGATACAAATACTTTTGACTATATTAAGACAAAAACAAACGGTTTCCTCAGTCGCAAGACTACCATTCTGCTGACCAGTTATGATTAGAAGTAGAAATTAGAAAGCAGAGGAAGTTTCACATCAGTCATTTAAAAAGTTGAAGAAACCGACTACAGATGGACTGCATCCCCGAAAGCCCGTTGGGGCTATTGAAACCTCTGAGAGAAAATTTTCATTTACGCCTAGATACGTTTAAAACGTGGACGTCATATGCGGTACAATCCTTGGATCTCGCCCAAGACTATTTTTATTATATTGGCATAGAAGACAAATGTCAGTGCACACAGTGTGGTGGAGTATTGGGTGGCTGGAGAGTTGAAGACTTGGTACACATGAAACACCATAGACATTTTCCAGAATGTCCCTTCATTCAAGAATGTTTACAAAAACACGGGTTTATGCCGAGAACTCCCGCAGAAAGACCGGACATGACTTGCCCAAAATACATGGAGTACGCCAATGAATCAGTCAGGCTTGAATCTTACACCGGATGGCCCATACAACTGAAACAACGACCAGCGGACCTTGCAAAGGCCGGACTCTTTTATTCAAACCAAGGTGATAAGTACAATGCTTTTCCTGTGGTGGAATTCTGCATAATTGGGAAGAAAACGACAATCCTTCGGAGGAACATGCAAAATGGTTTCCAAAATGTGAATGGCAGAGAACTAAAAAGAGTGAATGAAGCACTGTAGTTGTTGCAAAAAAGAAAAGAATTTAAAAAAAAAAAACAAAAGAAGAAAACAAAAGATTAATGCAGCCTATAACTCTATACTTATAGCCAGTCACAAGCCTGGATAAATGCAGAGTGACCTAAATGAGATTCTCTCAAAACTAAAATAGATCTAGCAAATTGAATTTGGAGATAATATATTATTCAGTAAGTCACCATTTCTGAACTAAAAAGGAATTGAAGCTGTACAGAATTCCGACCAATCAGAAGCCTCCATTTACAATGGATTAACCAATCAGAATGCAGAAAAATTAACCATTCAAATCATTTCTTACAAAAATAAACAACCAATCACAGCCTTCGATGCAAATGACTTGGACTATATAAAAGCGCGATCGACTGGCTCCCTCAGTCGCCAGACTACCAATCTGCTGACCAGAAGTTAAAATATTCGCTTGTGACAAATGCCTAAAGACGTACACCGATAAGTGGAATTTGCGACGACATGCAAAGAGCCACTCAGAGGATATTCAAGAATACAGCTGTACCAAGTGTGGGAAAAAGTTCAGTCGGCTGGACAATAAAACCAGACATGAAGTTTCCCATGATTACACCTTAAGATGTGATGTCTGTGGTCAGTTCTTTAACGACCAATCTAGCATGAAACGTCACCGTGCTATACATGAAAGACCAGGAGACAAACCTACGAAGTTTATGTTGATGAACAGACCCAACATATTACAATCTGAAAAAGGGGATGAACCAACTACAACTCAACCTGAAAACTGCAAAGAAATACTTATCACAACAACAACCAACGATTATCATAACAAGCCAGACGTCTTGCCTGAAGATCGTGACACCCGACATGCCGTTTTACCTATAATGCTGACCAAGTATTCGAGCCACAGAATATACAGGAAACCTCATAGAGGATCGCTACAATTTCGTTTTGGAAAACTTCGCTCTTTCTAATATTCTATAGTAAATGTGGGAAGTTTTTGAACAACAAACGTCAACCTTCAAGATAAACTTATCGTTTGAATTTATTTTACGAGATATACAGACAGATGAACTACGATATTTCTATGCCTGTCCAGAGAGACGAGAGAGGGTAATGCGGTCTATAACTATACAGTTATAGCCAGTCACAAGCCTGGATAAACGCAGAGTGACCTAAGTGAAATCTCACATATAATCATATTACAATAGATCTAGCAAATAAAGCAATAGCAAAAGTAAAAATAAAAAAGTAAGGTTAGGGTTAGAAAACTTGATATACAAAGTAGTACAATAATATAATGACAAATAACATATAATGCATCTAAGTTTAGGGTTATGAAAAAGTGAAATAATTCTAATACTAAGGAAATAATAGAATAAAAGTACTACAATAATAAGTCAGTGCTTAGGGTTATGGGAAAAGAGAAATAACTCTTATACTAAGGACATATTGGAAGTACTACAACAATATACAGTTGTCAAAGCAACTTAGGTTTGGGTTATGGAAAAGAGAAATAACTTTTATACTATTACTCGAACAAAAAATACTACAATAATAGATTAGGGTTAGTGATTTAGGTTAGGGAGATGAACGCGGACCTGATAGAAGACACCTAAGAATTTCATTAGGGTTGGATAGGTAAGTATATTAATCGTTATTCCCGATTATCTAACAACACTACTGCTAAAAGTTAGGGTCAAAGTGAGAAATAAGGGTCAGGGGTTATTTGAAAGGGAAATAACTCTAATTATAAGAAAATACTGGAATAGATAGTAATAGGTTAGAGTTAGGGGTTATGGGAAAGAGAAATAACTCTAATACTAAGCAAATATTCCAAAGGGGAAATAACTACGTATTAATAGAGGTACAGGACATGCTACAATAATAAGTTAGGGTTAGGGTTAGAATTAAGTTAGAGTTAGGGTTAGGGTAAGGGATAGTGGTTAGGGTTATATTAAGGTTATAGTAAGGGTATGGGTTATGAAAAAGGGAAATAACTCTAATACTAAAGTAATACTAGAATAAAAGGTACTACAATAATACGTTTTGGTTATGGAAAAGTAAAAAAGCTGTTATACTTAGGGAATATTAGAAGAATTTCAATTATAAAGCGTTGTCCTAACAACTTGGGCTAGAGTTAAGATGACGAACGCGGACCTGATAGAAGATACCCAAGGATTTCGTTAGGGTTGGATAGGTAAGAGGAAGTATATTAATCATTATTCCTGATTATCTAACAACACTGCAGCTAAAGGTTAGGATAAGGTGAGAGATTAGGTTAAGAGGCTATAGGAAAGAGAAATAACTGTAATACTGAGTGAATAATCAAATACTACAATAATAGGTAAGGGTTAAAGGCAAAAGGCTAGGATTAGAGCTAGAATCAGAATTAGGGTAAGGGTTAGGGTCGGGATCGAATTCTATTTTTAGTAACACCAAAAATTCACTCCTGAACTAATTTGTATAAAATGAGGGAAAATTGACGTACCAACAAAATATTTTACAAAGAATGCACTATGGGGGTCCTCGGCAAAAATGGTCTAGAGTAACGCGTTCTACTACTGTCAGCCATGGTCCAGGTGAGCGATACAGGCTCTTGAGAGCCTCTTGTTTAAAGATCTTCTTGTCTGAAACCACTGAGCCAATTGAAACCAGACTTAGTTACAATAGTCGTTGTTTGGCACAAAGATTAGGATTTTTATTAGCTCACTTGACGTATGTCGTTCGTCTTTCTGTCTGGGGTACATCTTTTTTCTTTCTTTTTTTGCTCTTTTTATCATTCCCTCCCCCCGCTTTAGCAGGCAGTATAAAATCATCACAGGGTCTGACCGTTTATTCATTTGTCTGTTCCCCATAGGGGTACCAACTTTGTGGCGACAACTCCTCCAAGACCACTGTTGAGTACATATTGTCATTGTGCCCATCTCTTTTTTTAGATGATTTGATTTTTGATTTTTTTACTGTATTTTTTATTTCTTGGGGAGCAGGGGTATAAATTAGCAAGCTTTGCTTACAGTTTTTTTTCTATGTTTAACATTGTACCCTATTGCCAATTGAACCCAAACATTGTCACAGTAGTCTTTTGGTGGTCCCTTTAAAAATATATCTCGCAAGTCCACAAGTCCACACTTCATCCAAGATGGCTAACAGGGAGAAATTTAATATAATATTGTACTCTATGTGAAAACACATATATAGATCTCCTCTTAAACTACAAGACCAATTGACCAAAACTTAGTCACAATTATATTTTGGTGGTCCCCTTAAAAATTATGCCTTGCAAGTCCACACTTTATCCAATATAGCCACTAGAAATACATTGAAACAATAAAACTGAAAATATGGTATGTATTGATTTTCAAATTTTGCAAGAAAATTTGTATTATTTCTTTACTATTGAGGGTTAATTTCTTTTTAATTATAAATTCTGTGAATTTTTACATTATTAAATGTCATAAATGATCTTTAATTTTCCAGTAAATCCTACTGAAACTCTTACTCCAAAGGGAGATAATTTGAAACTCGTGTTTCAAAAAGTTGGCTGTATCTGCTATAGGTGAAGAGGAGGGGTGGTCCTTAAAATATATTTCACAAGTTCGCCCTTCATCCAAGATGGCCACTAGTAGGGATCATAATTTGACATTGTACTCTATGGGAAAACACATTCAAAGATCTCTAAAACTACTGGGCCAATTGGAACCAAGCTAAGTCACAAAAGTCCTTAGTCCACCCCTTTGAAAAATATGTCTAGCAAGTCCGCACCACATTCAAGATGGCTGCCAGCTGGAACATGGTTTAGGGAAAGAATTTATAGATTTTGTTCTCTGACACGAAAAACCAATTGGATCGAGACTTAGTCATAATATTTCTTTGGTGGTCCTCTTTAAAAAAATGTGTCCGTCAAGTCGGCACCTCATACTATATAACCCAATGTTACTGTGAATTTATTTTCTGCATATGCGCATTTTGACAACTTATGTCTCTTCAGTGCAGATAAATCTAAACTTTTTTAAACATGTTTAAAAACTGATAGAGAAGAAATAACCAATATGATCTAATTGTAAAGCCAAAATTAGCTAAGGACAGAGCTTTGCATGTGTGAGAATCTCCTTAGTTTGTAACAAAACTTACAAAAGTTTAGATAAATAGAATCGGCTTTCGGGTCAGCACCGAAGTACTGACTACTAGGCTGATGAATACCCTCGGGGACTTACAGTCCACCAGCAGAGGCATAGACCCAGAGGTAAGAAATAACTAAATACCGAAGTTACTGTGAATTTATTTTCTACAAATGCGCATTTCGATAACTTGTGTCCTTTCAGTGCAGATAAAATCTTAACATTTGGAAGATCATCAACTCAAAGATGTTTAAAAACATATAGAGAACAAATAACAAACAATTGGGAACTTAGTTTAACATCTTAGTTTAACCCTAGCCAGTTGTAATTTAAACTTGTTCATAATAGCCCCTAGTTGATCCCCTTCGATAAAGGTGAAAATTAGCCTTCACCATATCAAAAATGGTTGCCATAAGAAAAAATAGTTCAACTTTGATGCAAATTACATCAAGTTCCATTAACATACTTGAAAATAAGGCCCTTTGGTTACAATGTACTCGTATTTGGACTGTTCAATTATCGGCCGTGACCCAGATGAGGGATACAGGCTCTTGAGAGAGACTTGTGGTCTAACCTGATCCAAGATTGCTGCCAAAGGAGAACATACTAGCACCTTAGCATTAGACCCCATGGGAAATGCATTCAAAGATGTCCTCTGAAATGTTTGAGCCCTTTAGACCAAACCTGGTCGCAATGGTAGTCTTTGAGTGATCCTTGTCAAAGTTTGTGAGTTTTCGTACCTCATCCAAGGTGGTCGTCACCGGGGAACATAGTTTTACATAGGGACTCCATGGGATATTCCCGGAAACTACTTAACCAATTGGAACCAAACTTGCTAAAAAGTGTTTGGCTGGTCCCCTTTGAAGTTTGTGATTTCCATGTTCGTTCCTGATCCAAGATTGCCACCAGCGAAGAACATAGTTTAACATAGGGAACCTATGGGAGAAGCATTCAAAAATCTGAATCTACTGAGCCGAATGGGACCAAACTTGGTTACAAAAGATCCTGGGTGGTCCCATTCAAAGTTTATGATTTCTATGTTCGTTCCTCATCCAATATGGCCACCAGGTCAAAACATAGTTTAACAATGCATTTCAAAATCTACTCAGATACTACTTAAGAACCTTATGTGAAAATGCATTCAAAGACATCCGAAACTACTCAGCCAATAGGAACTAAACTTGGTTACAATAGTCCTTTGGTTTTTGATACATGGTTAAATTATAATTGAAATCTGTAATGATTTAGATAACAGTAATCTAACGATGTTGATTGCACTTTGATTGACAGGTTAAAATTATATCATTACAGCAACGTACCTAAGGTCACGTAGGCTTATATCCTGTTACCCCTTTGAAATGTTAAAACACAGGAATGTCCATGTGGACGAGTCTATGTGAAAATTTTTGTATAAATAGCCGAGATTACTTCAGTCGGCGTCGGAACACCATTCTCCACTAGAAAAAGTAAGTATACTAAAGGTCGATAGATAAAACTCTGCATTGGACTAGATGTTCCAAAGTCTGATGTTGTTGACTTGTCATAGCCTCTAAGACTAGTGAACGGAAGTAACGTGTTTTGAGTATAGAAGTTGATAACGGACAAGGATACTTTGTAATAAAACTTGCAGGAATGCATCAATATATATTGCAGATGTGCACCATGCATTTCATTTTTCTTTATTTTGATTTTTCAGAGCTATCTTTGAACTTTGTTATTTTAACTTATTGGAATCATAGGTATACCTCCATTAATCGCAACTCCTCCTAAAGGCTTGGTACTTTTCAAGGAAACTTACAAGAATGCTTTAATATGTCTTGCAGATGTGCACCATACATTTTGTTTTTCATGTATTTTGGGGTTTTTTTCCTAGCTATCACTGGACTTTGTCATTTTAGATTATTGAAGTCTTAGGGTGTGCCTTTATTATCCGCAACTCCTCCCAGACCGCTTGATACTTTCCAACCAAAACTTGCAGGAATGCTTCGATATATATTGCAGATATGCACCATGCATTTAGTTTATCAGTAATTTTGATTTGTTTTTAGATTTTATATATTGCAGATGTGCCCATGCACTTTGATTTTCTTTAATTTTGAATTTTTCTGATTATATATTGGGACTTTTTCATTATTACAAAAAAAAACAGGAATTCTGAAATATATAGAGTACAGGTGACACATATGTTCCGCGGAACACATATGCATTTTGTTATTATAAGTCGTATAGTCTAGTTGTATAGGCTAGATATAAGTTTTATTATATAAAGGTTTATAAACACTGGTTGGATAAACTATTGATTATAAGCAGTGGGCTTATATCCAATATAAGGATAGAGTATTTGTACATCGGACAGAGGTCATATAGATAGAAACTTGTATAATGATAACTTAAAGTAAAAAGAAATATTTCTTCTTAGAATCATTGTTTATTATATATAAGCGTTGATATTGAAACTTTTAATTGGCAGATCCAAGGGGGGAGGGGTCCGTTAGTTGGAACCCCCCCTTTTTTGGAACAATCATGTTTTTTAAATGAATATCCTGAATATACTAAGAAATATCCCCAAAACTTTTCGCACCTCGCTCCGCTCGTCTATATTTCCTTTCAATTCTATTTGATACCTCCTTTTCAAATTGCCTGGGTCCGCTCCTGACGTTAGTATATACCGATTGGTTCTGGGAATTCCTCAGTGTAATCAGGTAACGAATTCAAATAATATATACCGATTGACTCTTCGGATTCCTGAGTGTAATCAGGTAACGAACAGATCGCTCGGTAGACCTGTTGCAGGTTACAAAAGTTTTGGATTTTTATTTTGGTACATGATCTAAGATAGCCGCCAGCGCAGAACATAGTTAAATATAGGGACTGTATATGAAATGCATTCAAAGATCTTCTCCGAAACTACTTAATCAATTGAAACCAAACTTTCTCACAGTAGTCCTTGGGTTGTCTCCTTCAAGTTTATGATTTTTATGTTCGTACCTCATCCAAGGTGGCCACAAGCGGGAAGCATAGTTTTTATGGGGACCCTATGGGAAATGTATTCAAAGTTCTTGTCGTCTGACAACACTAAGCCAATTGGAACCAAACTTAGTCACAATAGTCGTTGGATTGTCCCTTTCAAAGCTTGTGATTTTTATGTTCATGCCAGACCCTAGATTGCCCAGCAGTGAAAATAGTTTAACATAGGGATCCTATAGGAGATGCATTAATATATCTCCGATACTTCTGAGCCAATTGGAACGAAACTTGGTCACAATAGGCCTTGGGTGGTCCCCTTCAAAGTTTCAAAGTTTCACATAGGATCCTTTTCTAAAAGCATTCAAAGATCTTCTCATCTGAAACTACTTAGCGAATTGAAACTTTTTCACAGTGGTCCTTGTGTTGTTTTCTTCAAGGTTTGTGATTTTTATGTTCGTACAACAGCAAAGATGGTCAAAAGTGGGAACATAGTTTTACATTGGGACCTTGTGGGAAAGGTGTTCAGAGTTCTTGTTGTCTGGCACCACTGAGTTAATTGGAACCAAACTTACTCACAATTGGCGTTGGGTTGTCCCGTTTAGAGCTTGTGATTTTTATGTTCATACCTGATCCTTGATTACCCAGCAGTGGAAATACTTTTACATACGGATCCTATAGGAAATACATTCAAAGATCTCTTAAACTTCTGAGCCAATTGAAACCATACTTGGTCACAATGGGGCTTGATGGTCCCTTCAATGTTTTTGATTTTTATGTTCGAATCTCATCGGATTGCCGCCAGCGGAGAACAATGTTAAACTTAGGGAAATGCATTCAAAGATCTACCTCTCTGAAAGTACCGCGCCAATTGCAAAAACAAAACAAAACAAAACAAAAACAAAACGCAATCACAATAATCCTTCGATTTGGCCCCTCAAAGTTTGTGAATTTTCGAGTTCAAGACCAGTCATGAAAGATGGTCGTAAGCGAGGAGCATAGTTAAACATAGGGACCCTATGAGAAATGCATTAAAAATCATCTCCTCTGAAATTACTTAGCAAATTAAATCCAGACTGTCACTAACGTCCTTGGGTGGTCCTCTTCAAAGTTTGTGATTTTTATGTTCGTATCTCACACAAGCTTGAGGCAATCTGGAAACACAGTTTAACATAAGACCCCGATCTTCTCCCTGAAACTAAGAAACCAATAGTCCTTTGGGGGTCCCCTTAAGAGTTTTTAATTTTTATGTTCGTACCTCATCCAAGATGGTTTACAAACAACGGAGAACATATTCTAAGATATGATCATATGAGAAATGCATTTAAAGATCTTTTCCTCTGAAACTTCAGAGCCAATGTGAACCAAACTTGGTCCCAGTAGTCCTTAGATGGTCCTTCTCAGTTTGTGATTGATTAGGTGGCCTCAAATAGGGAACATAGTTTAACATGGACTATTGTATGATACCAATTCAAAGATCTTCTCCTGTGGAACTACTGAAACAATGGGACCCAAATTCTTTCACATAAGCCCTTGGGTTGTCCGCTTCAAAGTAGGTGATTTTTATGTTCCTATCTCGTCTTAGATTGGCGCCAGTGTGGAATATTGTTTAACACAGGACCTTACGATAAATGCAATCAAAGATCTTCTCCTCCTAGACCTCTGATCCAATACAGAACTAAACTTGATCATAATATTTCTTGTAACCTCTAGTCCTAATCCTGACTTCTTTCGGTACAGCTCGTATTCCATTTGTTAGTGGTGTTTCCACTCCTAACCTCTTGGTCAGTTCTGCTTCCCGAAAGCTGTTTCTGTTACCTGTTATCTCCTCCGGGTCATGCCAGTACTGAAGAGGAAACATACGTTACAGTGGGTTATTTTCGCGGATTGATTTGAGTTGTGAAAATAAATTCCACGAAAATATTTTACATTCTTACTTTACAAATTCTGCATTTTCCCTTTCTTCTTATAAAATTCTCACTTTTCAAAAATTTCAATGAACTTTCTATTTAGACATAGATGTGATTATTAGATAATTGTATCGTCATGGTCATTGTGAAATGAATTTTCTTTAGGTATTTCCCTCTTATCTAAAGGAGTACTATCATCATGGTATGATGGGATGATGACCATACTATTTAATTACTTAAAACTGGGATGATCATTTCTTTTAACTGTCTACGACCTTTCAATGACGATTGCTCTTGATTTGCTACCGGACACTACCGCAATGGAAGGGGAGGTTTGGCTAGCCAGAAAACTGGTTTAACCCACCATTTCTTTTGAAATGCCTGTACCAAGTCAGGACCATTGCGGTCGACTTTGGCTTTTGACCATTCTATTCGGTAATTTTGTTATTACTCCCATATACGAAATTTTTCGGCAATTTTACACTCATTTGCAATCAGTGCATTCAAACTCCTTTGAGTTGCACCACTCATGCATATATGTACAGGTATGGTGACTATACACATCAGATTAAGTTAAAAAGTAATGTTATGGTACGAATAAGTAACGAATAAGGAATAAGGAATAAGTAACGAATAAGGAATAAGGAATAAGTAACCAACTTGACGCCCGTATGGTACATGGTATAACAGTTAACATTTTGTGTTCCCATTAGCATATTAAGTCTAAAATTGTTACAACAGGAATGTTCTCTAGTATGTATCACTAGTTCTGTCCACCATCGACGATTCCTTCATTGCATCTATTGAGTGCAAGTCCCTGTGCATAAAGCTGACCCCCCTCAAAGCTAGTTATATAAATATGCACAAGGACTTGCTACCGGGCTAGAAAAAAAACATTTGTCTATTCTCGAATTCATATCTGATAGTAAACAAATGTTTTTTTTAGTCTAGGCAGGGAGCAATACAGTTCTTGTGTCAAATGTAGCGTGCAGTGTGGAGTTGGTAAAACAATTCCCCGTGGTAGAGATGTATGCTCATTATTTTTCTTAGATATGGTGTACTTGTACATGAGATAATATCTCATGTGTACACTTTGTTCAATAACTGTTATCTAAATTTATTTAAATTCTTAAACCGCAGGATTAACTCCCTCCATCGTAGTTTTGTCCTTAGCTATATTTGATATTACTGATTATTCGGATTTTTTTTTTTCTTTTTTTTGTTGAAATTATGGATTTCCTTTGTTTGGGTTCTAGTGCTGCTGATGAGGAATTAATTTCCGAAANGGCAATTTTACACTTATTTGCAATCAGTGCATTCAAACTCCTTTGAGTTGCACCACTCATGCATATATGTACAGGTATGGTGACTATACACATCAGATTAAGTTAAAAAGTAATGTTATGGTACATGGTATAACAGTTAACAATTTGTGTTCCCATTAGCATATTCAGCCTAAAATTGTTACAACAGGAATGTTCTCTAGTATGTATCACTAGTTCTGTCCGCCATCGACGATTCCTTCATTGCATCTATTGCGTGCAAGTCCCTGTGCATAAAGCTGACCCCCTCAAAGCTAGTTATATAAATATGCACAAGGACTTGCTACCGGGCTAGACAAAAAAAGATTTGTCTATTCTCGAATTCATATCTGATAGTAAACAAATGTTTTTTTTAGTCTAGGCAGGGAGCAATACAAGTTAGCGTGCAGAATATGTAATAGTTAGTCTAATGGTAGCGTGTCGAGTGATTTGATTAGTGTAAGTAATGTTCACATACACGTTATATAGTTTTGCCCATATTTCCCATCTTTCCCTACATATCTTTTTCGTAATCAGCGAAAATTTTAAAACGCTGATTTTTTTGGCAAACTTTTTCCATTGATATGCGCGAAATGTTCTACCCGCGAAAACAATGCGCTATACGGTAGATGTTGATAATTTTTCTCTTGCTCCAGACAGTCAAGAACATCAGTTCATTGACAAAAACCTACCTGGGAAAGCAGGTGCTACGCAGAGGTAGTCTACCTCCCTCTGTTCCTGAGGAGAGCACAGTGAAAATGATCCTGATTCTGTTTTAAAGACCATCTCAGATCTTGGGTTTTCACTTTATGAAGGATGTGGCTTAAGTCCCATTTGCTTTGTCAACTATGGTTAAAAGAGGCATCTCGTCCTTTTTCTTCCTGTGGTTTAGTCCAGGAAACTAGGACCATCTTACTCTGCCTTTCCCGAAACTAATCATTCTTTTTCATCCTCACTTATTATTAATAGTGCTCTTGGTGATGACACTTTAGATAGCAGAGTTTAGGTTTTTGTTCTTTCATCCTTTCCAGGTGTTTTTTTTTTCAGTTAAAGATTCTCCTATCTTTAACTCTACCTTTGAAAGAATAGTATCCGGTAACTACTTGTGACAAAACTATACTTATTATATGGTGAATGAAAGAATATGGAGTAAATGCACATGAGACAAAGTCTCTACAATTACATGGTAAAAACAAGCAAATGTCTTATTTTTGGCACTCGTGCTTAGTTCACATTATCTAAACGACAATTCTGAATAGTTCCAAGGTTTCAGATTCTTTGAAAGGTGCTCTTTTAAACTCTCTTTTAACAGACAAGATTTTTGGTTACTTTTAGAGAATGTTCGGGGGGATTACTAACGCGCCTCTACCTGTCAGTGTTAATGTCAGAGTTAAAGATTGAAAAGTTCTGTTTCTGCTACTCAGGCTCCTCAGTCTTAGTTTGTACCCTCTAAAAAGAAAAATATTGTTCGGCGTAATCCTACTACTACTTCTATTGATTCTTAGGCACCCCACAGAAGTTTCCCTGAGGTGGTAGGAAAGTAAGTAAGAACCGAACCGCCAGTCTAAAACTAACAATCCGAGGACAACGGAAAAATTGGAAAAACAAAGAAACAAAGACATAACATGAGTACGACACAGAAAGGAATAAACAGCTGCGCCAAGTCGCATGATACGCCCGTCGTCACCCCTTCAAAACTTTAAGTGATTAAAGAATGTGGTTCTCAACTTAGAATACACCTATAATTGCCCAATTAAGCATGATATCTCTTTAATAAAATAATCTGCAAAGTTCGAAGTGAGCAGATCAAACTATCAATCAGTTAGAGTGTGTTATGTATAAAATTGCCTTAGAATTCATAAATAAAATTCCATATATCTTGCAAGAAAATTCAAAATTTCACGAAAAAGTATACAGATCACGAGGCCATCATACCCAATATCTTTACAAAGTTTGAATTGGTCAAAGAGTTGTCAAGTTAGAGCGCGACATGTAAAAAATTGCCTTAAAATTTACAATTAAAGTCCCATAAGGGGACGACCATTTGATTCTAAGGCGGGGGGGTGGCAGTTACGGTCTAGTCAGATTATTTATTTTCAAAATGTTGCGGTCCAGAATATTTATTTTTCGCGGCGAAAATTTTTATTTTCAATAACATAATCGTATCGTACCAATAAATCTAAGGTCAGATTATTTATTTTCTTGGATGTGCAGGCCAGATTATTTATTTCCAACTTTTTCAGGGACAGAATATTTATTTACAAAATCTGCCAGGCCCCACCCCTCAGAATCAAATGGTCGTCCCCTGACACCTACAAGAAAAATCGAATTTTCACGAAAAAGTATACAGATCGTGAGTCCATCATACCCAATACCTCTAGAAGTTTGAAGTGAATTGACCAAAGGGTTGTCAAGTTAGAGCGTGACATGTACAAAATTGCCTTAAAATTGACGAATAAAGTCCCATAACTCCTACAAGAAAAATTGAATTTTCCCAAAAAAGTATACAGATCGTGAGGCCATCATACCCAATACCTCTGCAAAATTTGAAGTGAATTGGCCAAATGGTTAGTTAGAGTGCGACATATGAAACGGACGGACAGGCAGACGGACGGACGGACGGATGGACATTGGTATACCATAATACGTCCGTCATTAGACGGGCGTATAAAAATGAAGACGCACACACATACACAGATAAATAACACCGTCCGAATAAAAAACATGGATAAGATCAGGTGTACGGGTATAGTAAGCATCTCTTGCTTCTTATAAGACACCCACCGTGTTAGACATGTCAAATCCGGTATAGGGGGAAACAATTTTTAGTTGTAAGGAGAAAGATCTGCTAAGAATTTAGTTCTCGTCCCTGACACCTCTCGCTGAAAAGGAATTTTCTATTCATCTTCCTAACATTCCAGTAGGAGGGAGGTTAACCAACTTTCAAGGTCGCTAGGAAACTGGACTTATATGACCGGTCATAGACCTTTGTCCAATAGTCTTTGTTACGGGAAGTACCTAAGGTTTATGTTGGACAACAAGGTCTATCAGTTAAGAGCTCTGCCTGTTGTCCTAACTATAGCTCCCTTGATTTTACCCTAATTTTCCAAGTTGCTCTAGCTCTTCTTCATACACACGTCATTCAGATCCATACTTACTTCCCGAGTTCCTATCGTTGTCTACGTTTGTATTTTGTCTTATACGTGTTTTTCTTGTGTAGTTCCCTTGCAAATTGTTGCATGTAATTATAATTTTCAGCCATTGTAGGTGTCCACTGTTATCCATTTTTAACATTTACTTGGACGATTCTGTACGGAGACAGTACGATCCAGATATTTTTGTTTCAAAACTTTTTAGAAATTTGCTTTCTTATTTCATGAAAAAAGTCGGAGTTAATACGTTCTCGGGACACTGTTTTTATCGGGGAACTTTTCAGAACAGAACGCGGTCTTGTTCTTCATCCAGACAATAAGTTTCAGTCTCTGATTAAGTGTTCTCTCGTCTTCTGGACTTTATCGACTCAATAGAAGATTTGGTCCCCTTTGGACGTCTTCTCATTCTTCCACTCCTTGAACTAAAAAAGGGTGTATACCTTTGATAAATAATGTCTAGCTGCTATAGCATTTGACACCAGCTTGTTTTCTTCCATGTTGTCCCTTTTCATCTCCTGTGGCCTACTGTGCTAGTCATGGCTTTTTACACAGAAGCTTTGACTTTAAGGTGGGATGTATCTGAAGGTTCAAACCATTTCGGTCTTTGGCCATCGATATCAATAGTGGTAGAATACCCGCAAAATGGAAAGGAACCCATTGCCAAACTCGTTTTTTTTTCTGGCAACAGAGGTTCATGTCATCTTCTTAACACCACGTACAATTTGGTGTAGTCGCAATCAAGAACATCACGTTTTACAGGCTCCCTAAAATCGGTAGTTGGGAATCCTGGTAGACTTTCAGCTTGTAGGTGTCCAGCTGAGTACAATTCTACTTGTCTTATTGAGGTCTTATTCTAATTGTCGAGAATCTACCAATATACATTAAGGACACTATACATGCTTTAAATTCCATTGATTTTTTTTCAGTCATAAAATGTTGAATTAAGGCCATTCACTATGGATGTCACTGCCTTCTACGCTAGCATCACCAACAATTGTGCTATGGTAGCTCTGAAACACTTTTAAGACGGGAGACCTGACATCATCTTCGGGTTTGCTGAACTAGTACTGACCTTCAACTTCTTCAAATCTTCCAATTTGCTAGAGAATATTACAGTCAGTCCTATGATATGCGATTGGGACCAAAATGGGTTTAGGTATCTTTGTCTGTCTTTTTACTGGCTACCTTGAGGAACAAAAGATTCTATGAATATATAGTTAGATCTATCACAATGTTTGGGATGCTCTCTGACAGTGAAGATGAATACAAGTCATTCATTGACTATGGACTCTCTCAACATACATCTCCTTTTTTCTCGACATTGATTGTATGATTATGGAAATTTTACACTTTACTTTTTAAAAAACATACAGAAGCCCATAGTTAGCTACATTATAAGTCCTAAGTCAAGATGCAATTCCAAAGTCACATTTCATTCGACTTCGTGGAATTGACGACCAGGATTTCGGGTGTAAATCTAACAAATATTAAAGTGAAGGGACTATCTCAGCAAACTTTCGATTCAGTTATGACCCATGTTTCCCAAGTGGCCAGATGGACTATGGAGAACAGGATGAAAAATACATGATGAATGGGTCTTTATGGTTCTGACGTAACTAGACTCAAGCTAGCGAACAATAAGCCAGCGAACAATAAGCAAAATCAAGCCAGCGAACAATAAGGTAGCGAACAATAAGAAAGGGCGCCAAAATGATCACAACTAAAAACCGAAGAGATGCATACGACATGAATCAATTACAAATCTGATCACAACTAATAACCAAAGAAATACATAGACATAAAACGTTTACAAATAATGAATGTATATTCTAAATAGCCCGACTCCTTAAATTCTTATTTATTTTTCCAACGATAGTATTTGATTTATTTTGTACAATAATACCCTTTTTTTCACTTATTTACAAATATTTTTGAAAGTTGCATTGTAAAAAATAAAGGAAAAGACGAAAATAAAGGCATACAATTAGACGGAAATATATTCAGTCACATGCGATTTACTGTTAAATTATGTAGATTTGAATGTTTACATGTGTGCATTGCAATTCAGTTACACTTTATTAATCTACATACTTATCCTTTGCATTTATTTTTTTCAAGGGGGGGGGG
>MJUU01022902.1:0-14200 GCA_002080025.1 Modiolus philippinarum
GAACGTTGGCGACGTTGGCGGGTATTATCCCAATCCTGGACCAAGCTCAAACTATTAGCGTCATCGACCAGTCACGTGACTAAAGTGGCTACCTGTGGATTGTCGTATTTTGTACATAGGAATATAACGATAGATTGTAAAAAATAGAAAATACCACGATTTAGAATTGCGTTCTTTAAAATGTACAACTATGTGCTTATTCTACATAAATTTATCTTTCTTTCGGTATAATTTTTATGAGAATCGGAAGAGATTTAGTCTCGTCAAAATTGATTCTAAAATTTCAAATATTTTCACAAGTATTCCCTATTTAAGGCATTGTAAATATCGTATTTAATTTCTGTAAAGTATCCCCTTTTTAGAACTGAATTGCGAGAGAACTAATACACTTTTCTAATTTGTACAACTATGTGGTGAAAATAGATAAAATAGGCTATCCGTCGGTGTAATTCTTTTCACTTAAGATAAAGATCCTATCTCGTCAAAATCGATTTGAAAATCGTCCATTTTCACTGATTCTACACCAGACAACAGGCAATATGGCGACAGCTAGATTGTGATGACCCAACAGCATTAATTGTGATTCATATTATTTTGTTTGTCAATATTTTAAAATACAACTACTTTTAAAAATGAACAATTTATTATTGTTTAAATTACAAAAAAAAAAATATAAAACACATTAATTTTGAATAGAGCAGACTGTTTATGGTTCAATTATTTTATGACCCTTGGACAGCCATCCCTGATGTTGATTGTGGCAATAAACAATTTTCACCTGTGATACCTGTGGCTAAATTACGTAAGAAATGACCTGATGGTGATGTATGCATCACGTGTGTAACAAATTTGTGTGTTGTGTAGTCAACGACTATGATAAATTGTATTTTGAAGCAAGGACGCATACAAGTCCTTGTTTGAGACATTCTATTATTTTTGTTACATGTAGTCCCAATTATCAGTGTATAATAATGCTTTATATAGATTATTCTTTTATTTGTTACATTTTATTAACCTAAGGTAACGTTTAAATTATATAAATGATATAAATGATATAATATACCATGACAATCACCATCGTTTACTCGTCAAATAATACACAGGTACCAGTACAATTCACGTTAACCAGTTCGCATCTGACTGACAGAGTTACATTTCCTTAAAAAGTCCGTAATAGTTTAGTATGCAAAATGCCAGCGGCAGGCTGTACCCAATTCCACCCGAAGTGACCCCCCCCGTGAGTATAGTAAAGATATCTAGTCAGGATTGACTTTAATCAGTTTTTTTTGTGCCATCCCGCCATGTTGTTACGTCATTGACCAATGTAACAATGCCTAAGGCTTTCCTGTCAACATATGCGACAGACAAGTTAAAGTGATAAGCAATTTATACAACCAATTAAAACCAGTTTGACAAGGCAAGTGTTTCCAGATTACAAAGACATATGATACATTTGTAACTAATTCTTGAAATAAACCATGTAACCTACATGTACATATTTATACCCCCGCTTTGTAAAAGAAGAGGGTATATAGTGGTGGTGGTGTCCGTCCGTCCGTCATTCCGTCCGTCCGTAACACTTTTACTGTCAAAGTTTTCTCGGCTTCTACAGGTGGGAATGATTTGATATTTAGCATTATGCTTCACAATGATGAGTTGTACAGTGTCAGATATTTTCATGTTTGTGGCGCTACTACTTCCTGTTTGCTGATACATTAATACTTAGTTTCATATACCACTACTAATGAAAATTTTTCGTCAAAGTTTTCTCTTCTTCCAAAAGTGGAAATGATTTCATATTTGGTCTGGAGCTTCATGATGATGAGTTGTACCGTGTAAGCTATTTTCAGGTTTGTTGCCCTACTACTTCCTGTTTACCGATACATTGGTATGTTGATGCTTAGTTATATATACCACTACTAATGAAAATTTTCATCAAGGTTTTCTCTGCTTCTATAAGTGGAAATGATTTAATATTTAGTCTCAAGCTTCATATAGATGAGTTGTACCGTGTAAGCTATTTTCAGGTTTGTTGCGCCATTACTTCCTGTTTACCAATACATTGATACTTAGTTATATATACCACTACTAATGAAAATTTTCGTCAAAGTTTTCTTTGCTTCTGTACGTGGAAATGATTTAATATTTATTCTCAACCTTCATAATGATGAGTTGTACCGTGTAAGCTATTTTCAAGTTTGTGGCGCTACTACTTCCTGTTTGCAGATACATTAATACTTAGTTTCATATACCACTACTAATGAAAATGTTTCGTCAAAGTTTTCTCTTCTTCCAAAAGTGGAAATGATTTCATATTTGGTCTGGAGCTTCATGATGATGAGTTGTACCGTGTAAGCTATTTTCAGGTTTGTTGCGCTACTATTTCCTGTTTACCGATACATTGGTATGTTGATACTTAGCCTAAATTAAGTTTTTTGAATAACATTAAAAGACGCAGTTGACTTTAAATATCAGCCTTTTATTTAAACTTCTTATTATATTGGGCATGCGGGGGTATTCTTTTGTGGCCAAGTGGACCACAGTACCTCTAGTTTACGAAAGGATATAGAGTAAATAAACATGAGACAACAACACACATGTCAACTCCAACTGCACTAACTTTATGAGCTGCACGGCCATTTCGGAAATCAACCCTCAAGTAGCAGCACCAGAACCCATACAAAGGAAACCCACAACATAAAAAAATGTTTAAAATGCATAAAACCAAAATCCGAATAATCACTAATATTAAATATAGGTATGGGAGATTTGTTCCTTAGGTTTTAGAATTACATAAATTTAGATAATAGTAATTGAACAATGTGTACACATGAGCTATTATCTCATGTACAAGTGTACACCATATCTAAGAAATATAAAGAGGATACATCTCTACCACGGGAAATTGTTTTACCAACTCCACACTGCAATAAAAGACAAACTCCTGTATTAAATATTTTAAATATTAAATATAGGTATGGGAGATTTGTTCCTTAGGTTTTAGAATTTACATAAATTTAGATAATAGTAATTGAACAATGTGTACACATGAGCTATTATCTCATGTACAAGTGTACACCATATCTAAGAAATATAAAGAGGATACATCTCTACCACGGGAAATTGTTTTACCAACTCCACACTGCAATAAAAGACAAACTCCTGTATTAAATATTTTACGAAAGGATATGGAGTAACTGAACATAACATTCATTGAATTCTAAGTTATTCAATACAACACATTTATTTTGGTCAAAAGCACAGAATATAACGTACGACTTTTATACATTAACAATGAAGGGATATGGAGTAAATGCAAATGAGACAAAGTCTCTACAAATACATGGTAATAATAAGCAATGGAACAACGCTTTTATTGTTGTTCTTCATCTTGAAGTCGCCATGAGGCCTTCAACAATGAGCTTTACTCATACCTCATAGCAAGTTCAAGACGCCCCCTAGCACCGGTTTGAGCGGAATTCATTGCTAATTGTCGAGCAACGCTACATCCATGCTTTTTAACCTAATGATCCATGGATGCGGGATCGTCAACAAACATAAACTTAACTGGCGAAGTGTTCTTACAATCGCTGTCATCCACCACCCGACAAAAAGACGACAGAAGACGATCACAACATTTAAACAACCACAGGGCACTCATCGAGCCAATTGTAAGAAAACTTGGCAAAATAAACTCATGATATGTGGGCGCAATAAACAGGTGGGCAGAATTACAATAATATTTAGATTACAAAAAATAAAAAGGCCAAAATATGAAAGTTTGATAGCGTATCGATATGAGAGATTCTCTCAAGAACAAGTATACCATAACTTATTAAGAAAATTTGGTTCTACATGCAGGGCTCTTATACATCAGGGCATTTCACATCCAAACTTCTATGGCAATATCATTTACAAAGCGCATAAGTTCAACAATTGTCCTTCCAAACTTATTAACCCGTTGAACAAACTAATTCATAAAGGATATAAATACAGCATTGTTGTTAAGTCTTTACTTTTGGTTTTTGTTGGCAAAAACATTGATCATCTCCTAAATGCTTTACACCATAACTAAATTTAAACAATTTTTCATATTGGCAGTATTTGGCATTGCACAATATCATGTTCTTCTTTCATAATTGATGATGTTGTTATACCAAATCTATTTAGAAGTATTTCAATTGAAGTTTCATATGTAAGAAGGCTTGATATCTTAGTCAACGGAAATTATGTCCTTAACTAGCTGTCAGTAACTGCGAGCATTTGTCCGGACAGTACCTGTGTGTATTGTTTTAATGTTTTATGTAATTCATTGTAAGGGTACTCGTCTTGATAAGTTGGACTTTTTTCTAGTTTGATTTTTACTGTGAGTCTTTTTGTGTATTTATTTTTTAGCCATTCACCACAAATAGGGGGAGGGTTTGGATCCAAGAAAACGAGTTTAACCCCACCACAATTTTTGCGCCTGTCCCAAGTCAGGAATATGTTGGTGACTGGCTTGTCCGTGTCTTCTTATGAAATTTTAGTTTCTTGATATTTGGGCTATTGGATGTGGTTTGTTTCCATTGATTTATTCACTTTTTTACCTTTTTGGGGCCATTTAGGGCTTGCTATATGGTGTGAGGTTCCTCACTGTGTTGAAGACCGTACGGTGACCCCTAGACGCTTTGTTTTGGGTCGTTTTAACCTGGATATGGGATGTTGTCTCCTTGACATTTACCCCATTTCCTTTCTTTTTCATAAACACTTTATCTCCAAGAGTGTTGCGAATTTTAGTTTTTGGTCACATGAATTAGATTCAGGTGATGGGTTGTTTCTAATCTTCATTGGTTGCTCTCAAAAGACAAAAATGACCCCAGTAAGCAATTATTGTATTTTTTTTTGAAAGATTTTAATTAGTTCATAACAAAGAATGCAATCTCTGAGGCATATTTTACCTTGATGGAAGCATTCCTTTCCCAAACGTACCTATTCATTCTGGTGATACAAACTTATCATTATCATTATATTCGTTTGTCTTTCGATTGTGTATTTGTTGTGCAGTTTTCTAGTTGGTTGTGGGTAGTGGACTGTGATTGTAATTTTTGGCCATAGTAGGCGTTTACTGTTATCCTTTTTAATGACTTCAGCGATCACTTCTTTGAGCCTTTCTTTGAGTGTGTAGAAACCCTGATCTGGTGTTCCATGTCCAGAATGATAAGAGTGACATTAAATTCAATTTAAACTAGACGTTTACTGAATTGGCTAAATGCTTCTAAACTATGAAAAAATACAAATGGATCAATGACCTAGAAATTCTATTTTATAGTGTCAGTGGAGGAGATATTGCTACGTTTTGACCATTTGGTCAATTTTTTGAATTTAAGGAAGCGTAGTATACCGATAAAAAATTTGACATGTTCACATTTGAGAAATAACATGGGAATGTTGACATGACTCGTTAAGTGAGAATTGACACGTCTTGAATTAATTCATCAGAAATGATATATCCAAAGTTAAATTGTACGTAGCTACATACAAGTCAAGGCGGATATTTTAGATGAAAGGACCTAATGCTAATTCTATTTTTATGAAACAAATCAGTAGCAGGTTGATAGGCTGTTAAATTGTACTGGTCAATAAAAGGACATATGGCGACAATAGGATTAACAGAGTGTTGTTTTCAAGCTTTCTTCCAAATATGCTTAGTTTTATGGTTTGTAATAAACATTTGTTTTTTGGGTCATTTTGGAAGATAAGCAAGCATATCAAATAACCTTATATACATTTACATAGTAGTAGGTTTTTATAAATGATGTTAAAAACTTGCTTGTAATCCCATTGCTAAATGTTTCAGCAAATAAATATATTTGAATTTTCCCGCCTTTTTGGCAGTCATTTTGAAAATGGCGGTCAATGAACAATTTTCCACACCAGTTTTGAAGTCGCAACATCAATATCTATTGAGTAACAAAATTTTATTGAAATCGGAAAATGTTGAATTTTCCCGCCTTTTTTGGCGACCATTCTGAATATTGCGGTCAACGAAAATTTTCAACACCAGTTTTGAAGTCGCCACAGCATGGCAAACATTTTATCAATGTACACTTAATCTTAATCTCCTATAGTTTTGGAAATAAAAGACGAAAAATATGAAAAATTTAAAAATTCTGTGATAAAAGGGCAATAACTCCTACAAGAGTTTTCGGGTTTCTTCAAATTTCAGGGTGGGTAGATCTTGATATGCTGAACATTTTTGCAATTTACACTTGACCTCTATCTGTTACACTTTTTGAAATAAAACATAAAAAATGCAAAAAATTTGAAAATTTATCGGAAAAGGGGCTATAACTCAAAGATGGGCTTTTAGATTTTTCTTCAAAACTGCACAGTTGGTAGATCTCATCATGTTGATCATTTACCTCATGTCAGATTTTTGATATCTGTAACGGTTTTCGAGTTATTGGCCAAAAACTGCAATTTACCCCCCTGTTCTATTTATAGCAATGGCGGCCATGTTGTTTGACCAGCTGACCAATCGAACACAATTTTGAAAGTGCATACCCTGATGATGATTCCGGCCAAGTTTGGTTACAATGGGCTCAGCAGTTTCAGAGGAGAAAAATTTTGAAATTGTTTACGGTTGACGGACGGACGGACAACGGACCCAAAGTGATTGCATTACTCACATGGCCTTTTAGGCCATGTGAGCTAATAAAAAAAGCATGCAGGAGCAGACAGAAAGAAAAATTAACAATTAAATAATCACGTTTGGCAAAGAATCAAATTTTAAGTAGTCCATCTTGGCAAATCTCGAAAAACAGATCTAAATATGAAGCCGATTTATTTGTTTCAGTGGTGTCTTTAATTTCAAGTTTATTGGGCAGGAATATATTTATGAAAATAATTAAAGCTAACATACAAATGTACAAGTGGTTTTTAAGGGTTTTGTCCCTTAACCCAGGTCTACCTCCTGAAATTATAACTACAAGGATTTTTTTTACATTTTCCTTTCTACATGTGTATGATCATTCATACAAAATTGAATTGAATCCTGTCTGCTCTGTCACATTCAGTCATGACAAAACCTTGGTTATGTTTAAACTATGAAAAGAGTTGACGACTTCACGATTACTTCAAGATAAAAGCCTACGTTAATCAAATGCTTTTTTACCATGTATTTGCAGCATCTACTCCATATCCTTTCATGGTTTATTCAACCGCTATAACTTTGTCATCACCTCTATCCCCAAAAAACAAGCTAAGCAACATAGCCTTAAAAATTTATTTATATTCAATTGTCTAATACAAAATTACACTATTTATTTTCATATCGAGCAGTGAACTTGACTTAGTGATCAAAACCACATGGAAAGCCTTTTTTATTCTAAACTGAACCAACTGTAGTTTAATCTGTTTTCCAATAAATAATGAAACGGAAGGTAAATGACAAAACGGATTTAAAAGTACTATGATTTCAAGGAACACCTAGTACAAGTCTCATATAGTCTTTGTCAAATAAATCAATTAAATGACTAGGATTATGTTAATATAAAAAAACGCTTAAACGACCATAATATAACCATGTGCATACATTGAATATATAAATGTATAAAAGAGGAAATGTCTGGTAATATTTCCAGACGAGAAAATAATTTCTGAAATTAATAATTCGTGTTCTATCTCGAATCTAATTTCATCACGAACAGTCGTCCCAGCTTGTGACGATGGTAAATCTGACTATAACGAAAGTCCTTTTGTGACAATAAATCGCTGAATTATGAAGACACATTGATTTTGTCCTACACCAGACTGTAATTACTTCTGAATTACAAGTAGCCATAATTATTAGGTAAATCTTTTTATACGATTATAGAACGATAAAAGATTTCTTTAGTGTTATTAAAAAGGAAAATAATGTTAAACTTGTTCCAACGAAATAATATGGCATTTATTTCAAATGAACTTTTTAGGCAAGGAATTGACATCCCACGTCACTCAATAACATTGCATGTTTTCTTTTTTTCAATTCTAAAAGATATAAGCAGACACATCAAATATGGCAGCAAATCAGATTTGGCAACGTAATAACCCAAGTCAATATGGCCCTTTTCTTTCATCATGATATTAATATATTCCGTAAAAAAGATTTCCGGGACGAGAGATGTATGCTGTCTATATTTTTTTCCAGTTATGGTGTACTTTTTTGAGAGAAAATTTCTCATATAGATATACTGTCATACTTTCAAATTTTTGCATTTTCAAAAGAACTTCTGACCACCTATTTATATTGCCACCATCTACCTATTTTATTATGCCAAGTTTTCTCACAATCTACTTGATGAGTGCTCTGTGTTTGTCTACATTTTGTAATCGTCCACTAGCTTTAGACAGTAGCGCTTTTGTCGGGTAATGGATGACCGTGATTGTAAGAGTACTTTGGCAGTTTAATTTGTTTATTGACGATCCATGACCAGAAAAAGCATGGATGTAGCGTTGTTCAACATCAAACAAAGAATTCCGCTCAAACAGGTGCTAGGGGCCGTGAGGGGCCTTGCCATGAGGTATGAGCACAGCTCATTGTTGAAGGCCTCATGGTGACTTCAAGACGAAGAATAACAATAAAAACGTTGTTCTTTGCTTATATGCATCACACTTTATATGAGAAATGCCATGTCCGATATTATATCATATCAAGGATCGAGTGAAGTCCAATAGTTTATACGAAACGACTCAATGGCCAAATTTTAAACCGCAGGTCTGGCATTTTACTTGATACTTGTCAATCTACTACTGATATCGACCAAATTAGGTTTGTGGCCTTTTGGTCCATGTTTTCTTTAGCGCTATTTTTTTGTATTGGACTTAGGAGTAGAGTGGTTCAGCCTGATATTAAAACATTTTTTTTTATCCATTCAACTAACCTATGTAACAATCTGCAAGCAAGGAAAGGAAATAACATCAAAAAGATGTGACCGTCAAACTCAAAATTATAGATAAAAGAAAGAATCTCTTAAGAACTGAGACACTGAGAAAGGTCGATGTAGACAGCTAGTATACGCAAATCAAGAACGTCTTTAATGAGACAGCTCAGAAAGCAGGCTAACCAAGATTGGATAAGTGCAAACAGTTGGAAATTGGATGAAGGAAAGTAACTGAAAATTAAGTAGATCGTCACAAGTATTGAAACACTGCCTATCGACGTAGAATGCAGAACACATTAAATGAAATTAAAACTGTTGTCACAAAACTAAAGAATGATAAATCACTTCGAATAGACAGTATCGCTGGTGAACTACTGAGAGTTGACCAGGAAACAGAAAAATAAACTAGTGAGTTTTGACCTAGAAACAAAGAAAAAAGAAGAAAAAAACAGATCAACAGGTTTTTATTCAGGGTATGGAAAGAAGTCGATCTAGCTGAAAAAAAATGACTGGTAGTCAAGCTGCCCAAGAAAGGGGATCTAACTTGCTATTGAATTAAAAAGTTTAATTCTTATTCCAAAGAATACTAGGCAAAATCATCATTAAGCGTTTAGCAAATGAGGTCAAGAAACACTTAGGAAACATGAACAGGGATGCAGGCTTAAGAGTAAGGCTAGGTACCAACGGGGCAGATCTTTATTCTCGGAGACATAATTGATTAAACTTTTGAACAAAATTCCAACCTTTATTTATGTTTAATTAACAAATAAAGTATTTGACAGTTTTCACTAAAACAACGGCAGTAGAATACCGAAGGAACAAGGGAAGCGATGACTACAAAAATCGAAGTCCAAAGACATGGCGAAACGGTAACAAACAAAACAAGGACATGAGATAGCTACAATGCACGGAAATAAAAAGATGACATTAAGAACTAAGGCACTCATAGAGTGAACTCCCATGAAAACCGGGAGTGACATAAGGTGCTCCGGAAGGGTAAGCATGTCCTGCTCCGCTAGCGGCACCCGTCACACTATCAGTGAGTCAATCCAGGGTTGAGTCAAATCTGGTTATGTCTAATCCGTGAAGACGTGAAATCTAGCTGAAAATGTCCGTTAAGAGACGCAATGGCAAATCATCAGACAGTGTGGCAAACCCGGTGTTGACAGAGATGTATATATGAAGACAACGAGTGGGCAGTTATCGCAAACAATAGACTAGTGGTCTGGTTTCATTGTAGGTGTTTTCTGTTATCTTTTTTATTCTATTTTTCAAATCAAATCAGGTGTGAAACAAAGTTGCAACATGTCTCTTTGTTATAAACTGGGCAATAAGAAAGTCAACAATAGAAAACAACTCTGGAATCCGATGGAAATTCACCATCGCCATCAAATTAGACGACACATCTATTTGTCATCAGGGGACAAAAAAGACACCAGAAAACGGCCAAGATAACGTACAATCACTTGCACTCTATCTGAAACAAAATTCAATTACCTAAGATAGCGAAATTTTGTTTCTTCAGCTCCAACATCATCTCAGTCCTAAATTTTAAATGACTTAACAGTGTGACCATCAGTTAGATTTACCTCATACACAAAATCACTGAACAATCCTAAAAATCTATTGGCCTCAAAAAGTAACAAATAACTAAATACCGAAGTTACTGTGAATTTGCGCATTTCGACAACTTCAGCTAAGGACAGAGCTTTGCATGAGGGAGATACTCCTTAGTTATAAACAAAATTTACAAAAATTCGATAATGTAAGGTTCAAAATATAATCGGCTTTCGGGTCAGCACCGAAGCACTGACTACTGGGCTGGTGAATACCTTCGGGGACTAACAGTCCACCAGCAGTGGCATCGACCCAGTGGTAACAAATAATTAAATACCGAAGTTACTGTGAATTTACTTTCTGCATATGCGCATTTCGACAACTTATGTCTCTTCATTGCAGATAAAATCTAAACGTTTGGAAGACCAGAAACTCAAAGATATTTAAAAACTGATAGAGAACAAATAACCAATATGATCTAAATGTAAAGCCAAAATTAGCTACGGACAGAGCTTTGCATGAGGGAGATACTCCTTAGTTTTAAACAAAATTTACAAAAATTTAGATATTGTAAGGTTCAAAATATAATCGGCTTTCGGGTCAGCACCGAAGTACTGACTACTGGGCTGAGGTGAGGAAATGTACTCGTGTTGAAAGGATCAGTTATATCATCAAAACGATGAGGTGGAAAATGTTGGGACACGAGTTCAGCATGGAGAACAACCAAAGTGCAAAGTTAGATCTTATCTGGACACCAGCTAAAAAAAGCAAGAAGGGAAGACCCAGAGAGACATGGAGGAGTACCACAGAAAAAGGAAAAAAAAGAACTTAGCTTTCAGTGATGGTCTTGAGAAATCAAAGTGGCATTTAAAAGTGTGAAATAGAGAGGACTTGTTTAATGGACAGAATCTCCTGTCCGTCCTTTAAAAATGTACATTATTACAATTCGACCGGACAACGAAGATTAAAAGCACCATAATACAAAAAGTCACGTATAAGTTGCACTTTTCATTCATTTTTTCAAGATTAGCAAACGTATATCATACTGCAAACTAATTTGTTATTATATATAGTTGTGCCACCAGGAGACATTAACGACAATTGTAAGGCTAGACAGCTATATATCTCAAAACACATTCGTCAGAGAAGAAATTACAATCTAAGGAATAAATTGGCAAAAACCACAATATATACACAGACAAGAAAAAATAATCTCGGTTGAAATCTTAAATGTTATCTATCAATACACTCGTGCTGCTATTGCAGATATGGACTGAAAATTCACGCAAATCTGACAGACAAAACAACCAAGTAATTGTAACGTAGGTAATGAAAAATACACCCTGAAAAGTCAATTCATCATTATTATCAGTAGAAATCAACTGTGGTAAATAACTTATATCTGATGTAAAAAGTTATATTTAACAGAGTCAAGATAAATGTCAAGTAATGATTGGGATAATTCGTTTATTTATTTTTGAGCAATAAATAAAATTCCTGCTCATCTATCTGATAAAGTTTTAATTTAAACTTCTCAGTCACACAGGTGAGTGTTCTCTTCTGAGAAAAATTGGGAATCCAGGATCTTTGAAAATTGTATTATAATGCAGATTAATTTTCAGTTGATCTGAATTTGTAGTCGTTTGTTTTTGTTGTGTCATGGATCCAAATTTTCACAGTTCATTTGAAAACGTATACATTTGAGTAATTGCCCTTTGAAGTTAGTCCTAGAGAACCCGGACCTTTTCCATTGATGATGGGATAATTTGACCTTCAAAATGGTTGTAAGATCAAAGGTCAAATCATTCTACCTCGAGTCTTGATATAAGCTAGTTTTGAAACCATACGAGATAGCTGTTCAAATGAATCATAATTACAATACACAACTTTCGTACATGGGTCGAAAAAATTCTACTTCTTAGCATCGAAGTAACTGCCGGATGACAACACGGGACTTTCGAGATAGGAACTTTCATGTAATTGAAGGCGGAAACGATCGCCTCAAATACCAGTGAGACGTAGTTACTGGATTCTTGACACGTTGAAATAAATATTTATAACATAAAAAAATATTAATGAAATGGAAGTGAATACTTATAATTACTCCTACATGACAATTCTTCAACTAAATTTAAAAGTCTACCCTCAGCTAAACAGTGTTAATTAAATTGTGATTCCCTCTCAATGTATTGATTTTTTTCGCAAAGTATCAGAACTTTATTCCGGATTGAACACGATTCAGAAGTCCCGTATTTACGGAATCCGTTTACCCTCAATACTCCAAAATTGTAACTTGGCTGCAGACACTCAATATCTTCATTGTTAAACTAAAGTGGTATAGGGAACATCTAAAACAACTGCAGTAGAAAAGCGAATGAACAAAGAAAAGAATTACATAAATCAAAGTCCAGTCACAAAGGCAAAAGTAAGAACACCAGAAGAAAGAAGACCAAAGGCGCTTAACAACCACTACAAATACAACAATAAAAACTAAAGCACTGACAGTGTGAACTCTCAAAAAGAGTGACATCAGGTGCTAAATAAGTCAAAGTCAAATGTCAAACATTACATTGATCTTTTAATTCTGTCGATATCGTCTTAACTGGATCACGATAATGGTTAGCTGATAATATGTTATGGGATAAATGTAACTCTCTAAAGGGCTTCGTAATTCTAATATTGAAAGGGAAGTCTAACATGCAACAGTGGTATTTTACAGAACATCCCTGACAAAATTATCCAAAAAAGAATCTTGACGCTATTAAAGGGAATTAGATGGCATTTCCAACTTTCAATTATTTTCCTTTTTTAACAAGTCCCTAGCAATTATACCATAACAGACTCGAAAAGCTTAGAAATTTTTTACATCATATTCTTGACCGCAATGAGCATGTTATCACGATCGAAACTGGTGGAAGACTTTAATTCCAATTGTTCTCTTAATAATCATTTTAATCTTTATTTACCATCTTTTTTTAAGTTTATGGTCTTCCAAACATTTAGATTTTATTTGAAAAAAGAAAGGAAATGGGGTAAATGTCAAGGAGACAACACCCCATATCCAGGTTAAAACGACCAAAAAAACAAAGCATTTAGGGGTCACCGTACGGTCTTCAACACAGTAAGGAACCTCACACCATATAGCAAGCCCTAAATGGCCCCAAAAAGGTAAAAAAGTAAATAAATCAATAAAAACAAACCACATCCAATAACCCAAAATCAAGAAACTAAAATTTTATAAGACCACAAGGACAAGCCAATGACCAACATATTCCTGACTTGGGACAGGCGCAAAAATTGTGGTGGGGTTAAACTCGATTTCTTTGGTCCAAACCCTCCCCCTGTGTGTGGTGAAATGCTAAAAAATAAATACACAAACAGACTCACAGTAAAAATCAAACTACAAAAAAGTCCAACTTATCAAGACGAGTACCCTTACAATGAAGTAATCTGCACAGAAGAGACATAACAACACTTTCCGATATTTGGATGATATTTTAATTTTAAATATTGACGACTTCAATACGTATTATAAGGACATCTACCCTAAAGAACCTACTTTGAATAAAGCCAATTCTAATAATCATCATTGTCCGTTCTTAGACATCAGTTTTGATATAACGAATGGTAAATTAGATACTAAAATTTATGATAAAAGGGACGATTTTTCTTTTCCCATAGTTAATTATCCATTTCTGGATGGCGATGTTCCATTAGCGCCATCATATGGTGTTTACATA
>MJUU01022902.1:14282-34663 GCA_002080025.1 Modiolus philippinarum
AAAAAACTATTACATCAGGGTTTTCGATATCATAAACTAGTTAAAACCTTTACTAAATGTTATCATCGATATAAAGACTTAGTTCATAAATACAATGCAACCTGTAAACAGAATTTTACTGTTGTTACGATTGTTTTTTTTATTTATCACATTGGCTATAGGAGAAGGTTTGTGCCCAATAAAACTAGTTTAACCCGCCCCAGCAGGTTTGTCCTATATCAGGAAATTTATCAAGCCTTTGTGTGTCTTGTCTTTTTTCTACTTAGTTTACTTTATGTCTATAGGAGTCTAGGATGATGTTTATTTCGCTGAACTTGATTACGCTTTATTTAGGGGCCGACTCCGACCTGCCGTTGGGTGTGGGGTTTCCTTATGGTGGCTTCGAGTTGTTGATTTGATTTAAACATATTTATTTGCCAAAGAATAAGCAATGGGATTGGACAAAAGTTTTATCAACATTATAAAAGTCCTCTCCCAGGGGAGTAATAACAACTCTTCGAGTTGTTATTACTCCCCTTTGGGTCGTTGTCTCTTTGACGCATTCCCCGTTTCTCTTCTTTTTTCTATAAGTCACAATACTAATACTGATACTCCGTGCAAAAATTGCGAAGGGCTAGAATATGTGGTTCGAGGGGAAAATGTGACAGAAATTTTCAAGACCCGAAATATATTCCATGTTACCTCAAACAAAAAGTGTGCATGCAACAGATCATAAACTCTGTTACAGTTGTGAGGTCAATAGTAAAATATATTCTGTCAAACAGGAAGTAGGTACCCGAGAGATTCCAGAATCTGTAACATGGTATAAGTCCCCATACTGATTTGCAGAGGGCTGGGGTATGTGGTTCCTAAAACTGAAAAGTGTGAAAGCATTTCTTCAAGACGCAAAAATCATTACAAGTTCCGTCTAACAGGTAGATGGCATGCCAGAGACCCCAAACTCCCTTACACGGAATAGGTCCCCAACTGATCCTGCATGCCAAATGCAGATGGTCGGGGTATATGGTATTGCATAGACTAATGTTTAAGAAGGCACGAATTATCATGTATTTTCTGCATTACATTATGGTCAAACTATGAATGGACAAACATTGAATGGAAACTATTGAAGGACTATACTGGTTAATTGGGTTATCCATTAATATATAGCTGCAATACAGACAAGTGTTGGAGCACACCAGTGACGAATGATTTGCTGTTTTATGGTGACAGTTAAGAAATAGCTAGCATTCTTTATAGTTACACAACTTGTCATTATAATTGTGAACTGATACTCCCCCGATACATTAACTTATTAAAATTACCAATTTGAAAGAGACTTAAGATCTTCTGATGATTTACATCTTGTCAAAAACATACTTTTAAATTTCGCTGTAGTCGGAATAATAATGTTGACGTCTTCAGGATACAGAGCAAATTCAACATTAAATTGATTTATCATCCTCTCTGTCGTAGAACATGATTACAAAAGGAAAAGGAACATATTTCACATCCAGGAATCATACTATGTTACGAAGTCAATTGAATTGTGTTAACTCTTGACAATATACGAATGTACAACGGGGTAAATGAAATAACTCTTAAAAGAATTAATACAAAAAGAAAGCAAATGTAGGTATAAAGCAACAGTGCAATGTTCGGTAATGTCATGTATGGATGAATGTGTGTATGTAAGGAAATGATAAACATGTCGTATGTTGCGAACAGCCATACAGCAATATGAATTTGATCCCATTTGTGAAAGATTAATACACAAGGGACGTCTACAGATACTACAATGGCACAAGAGAACTGCAAAAGAAAAAATCAATGAAAGAGATTTAAACAACAATAGGAACTCGAGATCCCGGTACTAGCAAAAGCCATCGTTAGGGTTAAACAAGATTTTTTATCATAAATACAATAAATACTAAAGCAGATTCCCCCTTTTAATCCTATTGCCCGGTACCTTAATGGGTTTTCAGGGGCTCATGCTACAGAGCTGCCGGGCGCGGTGGATAGGGAAATGCCCGGTCTTTGCGGAGTAGTCAGGTCATAATACGGAAAGCCTGACCGCAAACCATTGTAACCATACTGTGTTGATAAACACCAGGCTCCACGCAGTATAAAGATCCCTTCTATATTTTTAAAAGGAGAGCCGACGCACAGGGTCTTACAGAACGCTTAATTTCCTGCCCCTACCCATTTGTCCCCTTTACCAGTCGTTGCCGCGGTTGTTCCTCAACCTTTCGTTCTTAATTTTTTTAAATTAATTTGTTAATTGCTTACTGGACGTTAAACTCTTTCTTAATCAATCAAATAATCAATCGATGTCGTGTGCCTATAGAATAAACCCCTATATAGGTAAACTACAAACTTAAAGATAGCATAAGTTGTAACTGAAAGGTACATGTGTAGAACTGGTTACATCTGAAGTGCCCGTTATCCGAATCTTATGTAATAGTATGCATTGTGAAATACACAGTGCGTTCATTTATACTAGGTTTATTTATGAATTTCATATCAATAATTGCATTAGACATTTATTACAGCTTCAATTTGTTCAAGGCATTTAATAGTTTTTACTCATGTAAAAGATTATTTTTATGCCTGTTGCCAGCCAAAAACTGAAATTATTTCAGCTTCCTGGATACTCATTTTTATACGCCCCTCTTTGACGGGACGTATCATTGTGTACCATTGTCCATCCGCCCACACGTCCTACAACTGGGGAACAATTAGATCCCTTTTTTATTAACTTTGCACAATGACGTAAAAATTTGGATTTTTTTTTGTCGGCAATTGTTTCCATTTAAGATTTTTGGTACTTGGAATTTCCTCCCAAATGCATGAAATTAGCACTTCCCGTCCACGTGTCGTACTCAAATGGGTGGCACTTTAAATTTTGCTGAATTGTTGGATATGACAAAGAATATCCGAATTAAAAAAATATAAATTTATTTGGACTTCACTTTTGAATAAAACTGATTTTTTAGAGATCACCATCCGTGGGGTATTTTTATTCTTAAACGTCACAAAGATGAATTCATTGATAACTGAGGTTGCGGCACGCCCCTACGATTAACAACATGGTATTTTTTTTCTTAAAACGCTTTAGATCCCAATCTTTAAATCTTATATATATTTTTTTTGATTTTCATCACTTATGATAAGATGAATTGATTGATACATACCAAAATACAATACACGAATAAAACGTAGACTAGTCATATAATTACAAGTCCACTATCTTGAAAAAAGAATGGGACCGAAGCATAATTAAGAAAAACGGAACAAGGAGTGCTCGCCGCTAAACTGCGGGAGCAAATAGTTTCCTGGTACAACGGAAGAGAGATGAAAATCAAAACTTTCCGTGGGTTTTGAAGAGACAAATATGCGTGTAAAATCTTCTGGTCATCGGAACCTTCATTAAACCCAATTTTACGGATTCATTGCAGGAATATCCTTTCATTATTTCCAATCACGCAAATATGTTAGCTTCGTAACTATTTATCCGGATTTATAATTAGTTTCTTGCATTTGTTAACGTCATTTCCATAAATGCGACGGTGGGCATAAGCTGTTTGCGAGCTACGCCAAGGCTACGTTCATTAAAAAGTGCCGGAGTTGAAGAAACGTATGCGAATCGTACCAACAGAGATACATGTATATACAGTCTGTAGGATGGAGTTATAGTGATGTCTTCGTCAAGACCTGGAAATTTGTAATGGAGGAATTAAAACCGCCCCTTTTCAGAAATTTTAATTTTAATCTACCAGAGTCAATGATGATAATTAGGAAAAGGAAAGGACAAAATTAAGAATAACAGTTTCTTTTATTGAGTTTCATTTCTTCTAAATAAATGATGTCGACATAATCTGAAAAAAGCGTGTATCACGGTTCAAGGAGTTTTTCATGAAATCCCGTTCTGAACAGAAAAAAATGCGCAATTTGTACCTAGGGAAGTTCCAGTAACCTGTTGATAAACAATGTTGCCAAAACGGAAAAAAAATGTTCAGCATGAGATTAAGTGCTATGATGACATCATCACATGTCCAGGAACAATGGTTATTGTAAGTAGTATTAGAGAAAAAAACCTTATTTTTTTTACAGCAAATGAAATGAAGACCAGAAAATTGAAAAAAAAGTTTTCCCAATTGTGTCCTAATGGGATTATTTAAAATGGTTTTATAAAGTGTAGAAAATCATAACTTTCAGATGAAACTATATAGCTATTCATTTTATTATTTGTAATTTATCTAAAACTTATACAGAATTCGTTACACTCCATTAGTAATTTTCAATAGTTTTGATTTTTTTTACAGGGACTGCGGTTAAAATAAAATGGTATTTTAAGGATTTTTGTGAGGTTGCGAACCTAGTGCATTGAAGCTACTGTGTTAGCTTGAGGTGGAACTTGGAGCATTTAGGTTTCTCTGTAATGTTGTCTTACCAACGCAGTGGTACGTATGAAAGTGATAGACTTGGTTTGACATCGATATAGTATTTCTTTAAAAATACAACAGCTTTGTTTAAAGCTTTGTCGACATATTTCATTCAGAACTGTCAGTCTTTACAAAACTATATTCTATTTGTGACCTAAGTAATATTTTCTTTAGATTTATTTAAAGCATATTTATTTGCTCTTTACCGTTGGCACCATTTTATACAATAATTGATAAATGTGTCCTTAATAATATCTATACACGCTATATTTCAAGGTGGGCGATATTGAGGCCCATTTCTGAAATATTGTCGAACTAATTTATCTAGAATCTAAATTCCCTGCAAGTCGTAGCGATATGGCGAAGTGGTACAGTCAAACTTTAAACTGTCAAAATATTACAACAGTTTTCCTATGTTATTCTTCCTATCCAAAAAAGAAAAAAAATGATATTGCTATATTTTATGTTAATTGTATAAGTATGCTTATTTATTATTGTAATAGTTGTATATACCGGAGAGGACTTCATAAGTTTGTTTAACTTGTGTCTGATCCTTTTTGTTACTTATGAAAAAATAAAATAAGCTTAAACTATAAAAAAAACTAAGCGGTACAGTCTAAGCTCCCAAGGCAGTTCTTCATAGAATTATCATAACGGGTTGTAGAGGAGTAATTTAACAAATGCTCTTGTAGGTGTGTTGTAGGAATAAGAAGTGATAGGCATGTTCTGATAAAATAATAAACGAGTACATTTTTTTTATTTAAATGCAATCTAATAATGACAATTAACCTTAGATTTCAGCTCTAAAACAATATATATGCTTTCATGTTTCATATCATTGGTTCAACGATGATTCCTCACCACAATACTTGAAAGAATGATAAATCATCTTCAAATGATTAACATCCCAACGCTTTACCATCAATATCTGAGCAGATACAAATTTGCAGATCTTACAATGTTGGGCTGATTTTAATTATAGTGTTATTAAATGGGTATTTTCATATTAATCCTGTATAATGTCCAAGTACAGTCGTATTGGGTTGAGGTCACCTGTATTGGCCCGAGGCAACAGTCGTATTGGGTTGAGGTCACCTGTATTGGCCCGAGGCTGCTTTGCCTCGGGCCAATACAGGTGACCTCAACCCAATACGACTGTACTTGGACATTATACAGGATTAATATGAAAATTCCCATTTGATGACACCTTTATTAACTGATGACTTAAAATTTCAGGCAATATCTTTACCAGTCTTAATTACAGCATGCAAATTTCGATATTACAAAGTCAAAACGGTATAAAAAAGATTTCTATTGCATTTTCAACTTCAAAAATTATTGCACTATCATGTTGTTTACAAATCCCCTTGATCTGGTGTGGTGTCAGTCGTAAAAGCTGAAACGGGATGCGGCTGATGAGTACTATTTTTCTGCTGACAAGTACTATATAACTGTATAGCACAGTGTTAATATTTGGAACGTTATCAAAGAAATCTTCTGAGTTGTGCTGTGTTTATTTTTTATTCTCACTCTCAGTAATTCAAATCAATAGACAAAAAGAAAAAAAGTTAACATATGCGAGAAAGACAAAAAACAGAGTGTAACTAAACCAATATTGCCTATTCATTTATACGGGGCATTTGCCCTGTATAAATTCTAAGTGCCAAAAACTTCTGGTTATATTAAATGGGCAAATCACGCTGTATTTTAAGTCATCAGTTAATAAACGAATATATAAACAATTTATCAAGCCCAGTATAATGTCTTACGATATTATCCATTGGATAGGTATAGTATGTAGTGTGTAGAGCTGTCACATACTTCACACGAATATATAAAAATGAAAACTTTATATGCGTCAGTCCTTGTTGCAAGTCACGCTATTTACGATACTTCATCGCAGCTGATTTGCACTGAGCTCAAATACAACATGTATACTTCGTTACAACCCTACATTAAACCCACGAGAAGGTGTCTACCGGTTACCGAAAGCAATTTCGTCGCAATATGGTGTTGCCATAGATCTCATAACACCGATGATTCGACTCCCACGGGGGTAACTACCAAAAATATGTTGAGCTGATCTTTAGACGAACATATATATTACGAGCGTTTATCATGGTCCATTTTTCATAACATATTATGTTTCTTTTGTAGTCCCAATACCTTATTAAATAATAAATAAATCATAACTATTACTACAAAAGAAAAACATATGATATTCAAAATCGATCATTCTTCCGTAGCACACATCCTAGGTGCGATCTGGTTAACTGCCCTACGGAGCATAACCTATAGCGTCGACTGGGGTAAGGACTCTCTGGGTTTTCCTTTAAAGTTACACGGCAAGATAAGACAGCTAGTAAAATGTAAACATAAATAAGTTTCAACATTAGTTAATTACATTTTTTAATTGATAATGATGCCCATTGAATGACATTACATTAATTTCGTATGACTATAAAAGAAAGGTTGATTGATTTGTTAGTTAGAGTTTAACGTCCAATGAGCAATATTTCAGCTATATCAGGACGAGAACAAGTTAATCAATTCAAAAAATTGAAAGTATCAGAAGAAAGAAATAAAGGTGGAAGGGACAACCTGGGCAACGACTTTTGACTGCCACTGGAAAATTGGAGAAATGGGTAGGGGCAGGAAATTTAGCCTTCCATACGACACCCAGTGCGTCTACTCTCTTTAGAGAAATATAGAAGGGGTCTTTATACTGCATGGAGCGTGGCGTTTCTCCACACAGTTTGGCTACAACGGTTCGCGGTCAGGCTTTCCGTATTATGACCTGACTACCCCGCATAGACAGGAACAAAAATCTAAAATCTTTCTCACATACTAAATGTATATTGTACATATTATTCATAAATCTCAAACTTTATTTTTCTGAATATTTTTCCTCTATCTTTTTATTTTTGTATCCTTTTTTTCTTTTTCACTTTTGATTACATATATTGTGCTTATATCCAAAAAAAAATATTTGATTTGAAAAAAATCCGTTGTTACAACTATGAATAAATATCATAGTTTAATTTTATGATCTGGTTTGTTTCCAATAATTAGCGCTACAAGTTGGTCAAGGTCTATTTACCTTTTAAATGAAAAGATTGTTCACATCATTAAGTTGAAGCTAGCCTTCTAATGGCTAGCTAGGATCGTTATTGGCAAACAATTCTACATAGATACCAAATAAAACATTAACAAATAATATTTACTTTTCTGCAAGCCTTGTTTGTCTTTAATTATATTTTGGTGTAGATTTGTAGGTATTCGTGACCTTGTCTTCTATTTTATTAAAGAATGACATTCCCCATGATTATTCCCTGATCGAGATATCTTATCTTTAATTAAATGTTTATTTAGGAGACATGGGTGACAAAGCAAATCTATTTGCGTCTTTTACAGAACTATAATTTAAAAGAAACACATGGCGCTTATAACACGAAATGAAGCTATTCTTACCATGCTTTTGAAATGCCTCATTTTATGCGTTTTAATAGTGCACTACTTATATCACTTAAGAAGAGTTTCAGTTTCTTTGTAAATATTTCTTTTGGCATGTAATTAAAGCTTAAATTGTTTCGTTTGTTTTCCCATGTATTTGATCTTTTTGTTATAATGCTTTTTGAATTGACGTGATTGCCAATTGAAGCCATATGATAATTGTAATATTGTTTGAGTATAGACATTTAATTCTTGATATATATATATATCAATGTGAGAAATGTACCTTATTAGAAACTTCACCTTTTTATCTTGCACTACTAAATGCCGAGATTTTAGTACATGTGTAGCATATATAGCAGTGCTGTAGATGGGCATCTCAACAGATTTACAATAATAAAAGAACAAAAATAAATAAATAAATAAATAAATAAACAAATAGCATAAAATAAAATAAAATAGATAAATAACAACAATCGAAACCAACAAACAGAAGAATCAAACGACAGAAAAACAAAGACTGTACAAAAGCGTAAAGTTTAATACTGCACAGAGGTTTATTAGTCAGGACCTTTTTTTCTATTGAAAAAAAAATCATATTATAGATGCATAGGAATGCTCTCTTGGACGTAACGTAACGCAACTTGCAACCGTTATACAGTATTATTTAGTAGCATGTTCCATTTTAGGAAAAAATTAAGTGTGCCATCGTAACATTTGATATGACATTATGCACTGAGACGTAACATTGTTGCAGAATATCTATCGTTGGTTTTAAAACATGGATTCTTCATTTTCTTGCTTGAAACTAAAATTTACTATTTACGTTTCTGCATTGATTAAGTTGAAATAAATAACACACAAATCTACAAAATTCTGACGTCAATTTTTTGCATTGTGTAACTTTTCAAAAAGAAATATTCAACTATTTAATTTGCATCACATAATTTGTGCATTCTATAGCTTTCCAAAAAGGAATATTTAACAAGTTTTAAATTTGAATCACATGATTTTAAACTATCAACAGACTTACGAAATTATCATGGTCTTTGAACCAACGTTGTTAACTCCATTCACAAAACACAAATCTAATTCCAATAATATATTAATAAAACAGTATCCATTTGTACAAAGAATCAATTCACTGATGTGTCTTTTTATATTTTCTTACTGAAGTATAATGTTATATCCTCTCTATGCGTGTCAATTGCTTCAAAGATATCTTTCCTTGGAATCTGAGTATAGCTTTCTTATCATTTAAAGAAATTCTCAACGAAGAGCTCATCACTGGAATTTTACTTGAAATCAAATTATAATAACACCAGTGCTGAAGATGTTACTGTTTTTTACTCTCGTTTTGATATAATTAAGGGATATTTACAACTCTAACAGTTACATAAATTCCAGGGAACTTCCTCCGTCATTTGAACAACAAGCGTTCAATATACTCAATGTTACGTATAGCATGATAAGTCGATATGTTTATTAAGTTGCGAAATTTGTTAACACGCTATAAATGAAAGTATTTCCACTTTCCTTTAAATCCTAACCAAATGTGTTTTTGAAGTCTTTAATTATATTTAAGGCTATTTTTGTAATACAATAGTTTAAAGGATGACTGGCTCTTTCTGATTTGTATTACACTTTTAGGGTTAAATCATTAAGTTGTTGTTTGATAATTTTCCGCTGGAAATATTCAAAGATTTCAAAATAAATGTTAATAAAATAACCATAAAATGAAAAAAAAACACCTTAATGTACGGTATATAATAAATCGGCTTTACAACAGATGAAAGAAACTTCTTACTCACGTTCTTTCTCTTGAAAAAGATTATTTTTTCATTCCATTTATTCAGTCAAACATCGGTTATTAAGAACAAAAATATGTCGCAAGCGGATTATTTTAATACTTATACATTTGCTATAAAGCAGGATATCACTTGATTTTTATATATATTTCATATTTCCATAATTTTCGAATTGATTTTACTAAGTTAATCAGGATATTCATTTTCATTCCCGATACTTTAAAAAATGTGGAAAAGACCATAGTACTATAAATTTCTGTTCTGTTATGAACGAGACTTGGTGAAAAAAACTTCAAAACGGAACCATACAAAACATTGGTAAACTTCTTTCAATTTTCAATGATAACAGCAGGTATATTAACGATATCCTTATTATTGACAAATTATAACAGCAGGTATATTGACGATATCCTTATTATTGGCAATCCCCAGTTTTTAGATTATGGAAACATCATTTAACCAGAAGATCTGAAATTAAATAAAGCTAACCATGATTCCAAATACTGCCCTTTTCTGGAATTAACTATTATTATTGAAATTGGTAAAATAAAAAATAAAATATGTGGTAAAAGGGATGATTTTGATTTCACTATTACTAATTTCCCTTTTCTTGTCGGCGACATTACTCGGGGTGAATATTTCTCAACTAGTACAATTTGCACGCGTTTGTTCTACTCTTGACGATTTTAATGAACTCTTACAACAGGGTTACAGATTGTTGAATACATCCTTTCTTTTTCATATTTAAGAAGTTTTATAATAGATATGAACATTTGATATCTAAATATGGCGTTTCTCGCAAACAGCTTATTACTAAGGGTATTTCTAATCCTCGTTTCTACGGAAATGTTGTAAAAATGCAAGAAACTGATTAAAGATCTAGAAAGGCTTGGACGTAACTTACATTCTTAACGTAATAGGGGATATCGACAAGATACTCTGCTTGCATCCGTTAAATAAGCTTTGAGATCTAGTGACCTTAAAATTTTACACATATAATGGCCTCTCACTGATACTGCCGATGTCTACTGAAATATAATTATAATAATTCTTGAACAAACCATTCGGGAAGTTTTGAGTTTGATTTTTCTTCCGTAGTGCGACAGTGTTTTACCAGCAGACTAGGCTCTTTGAGCTAGTCGGCAGTGTAGCGACAAGAGCACCCCTTCATCCATCTTTTAAAATCACGTATTGTCATTTTCTCTCCTTTCAAGATTGTAGTCATTGAGTTAGTAGTCAACATGTATTGGGTTTCATTCATAAAACCATGTTTATTCAACTATAGGGAAACTGGACAGATGAAGGGGAGGTTTGGGCGCCAACAAACCAGTTTTACCCTACCGCTTGCGTTTGCTAGTTCAGGTACGAAATCCGGCTGTCCGGAATTTCAACCGTTGTTTACGTTTGTCTTTTGTCTTATTCACGTTTTTCCTGTGTAGTTCCTTAGCAGATTGTAGCATGTAATTATAATTTTCAGCCATTGTAGGTGTTATCAATTTTTTTTTATACATAAGTTGTTTATATGGGCAGTCTGCAAAGACTTCATAAACAGTGACTCAAGTATTTTCTTTTTTGACCGGAGGAACTCCTTGGCATCTAAATAAAGTATCAGATATTTAACTTTTACCTTTGTGTAGGGGTGTAAAAAATCGACACCTACTTTAGAACATACTTTGATACGAAATGCTAAATAGTATTTATATTTCACAAAAATATATAAACACATAATGTTATTGCAGTCAAATTGGTATATTGTTTTCTGCGAGGGAGGTCCTTGTCACTAAAATATGAATTAGCGTCATATGTATAGGCACTTATTGTCATATTACAATACTTTTCATTTTTTGTAATAAAGCACTAAAGTGATGTCAGGAAGGTACTTCATATTTATATCTCCCAAAATTGCTATTAACTTTTCTGCGTTATAAGCATTCAGGAATGTTATATCTTTTGAAGGTAGACTTTAAAAGACATTTTAGTTCTTTTTGTTTTTATTATAAATACCGTTTGCTCAATTGTTCTCTGTCAGTGTTTGAACATCTTTGAGTTTATGGTCTTCCAAATATTTAAATTTTATTTGCTTTGAAGAGACATAAGTTGTCGAAATGGCCATATGCAGAATCTAAATTTACAGTAACTTCGGTATTTTGTTATTTGCTTGGTTTTACCATGTCTTCGTAAAAACCATTCTCATGTGTATTTACTACATATCCTCTGGGTATATTATTTAAGTTTGGTGATTGTCTTTCCTGCAATTTGGAGTCCTTATTAGAAAAAAAAAGATTCCCCGTGCGAGAGATGTATACTCTTTACATATATCAATTATTGTGTACTTGTTATTTAATATTTCATATAGATAAACTGTCATATTTTCAAGTTTTAGCATTTTATTTTAATTGAATGTCTAAAGGTTTGACCACACCTGTTTATAGTGCCCACATATTATGATTTTACTATGCCTTTTTTGCAGATATCGATAAAAGCCCTATGTTTGTGATTTTCCTCTTTTTCTCGGGCAACCGATGGCAGTGATTTTATGAAAGCTTTGACAATTTGTGCAGATATCGGTTAAAGCCCTAAGTTTGTGATTTTCCTCTTTTTCTCGGGCAACCGATGGCAGTGATATTATGAAAGCTTTGACAATTTGTGCAGATATCGATTAAAGCCCTATGGTTGTGATTTTCCTCTTTTAATCTTTTTCTCGGGCAACCGATGGCAGTAATATTATGAAAGCTTTGACAATTTGTGCAGATATCGATTAAAGCCCTATGGTTGTGATTTTTCTCTTTTTCTCGGACAACCAATGGCAGTGATATTATGAAAGCTTTGACAATTTGTGCAGATATCGATTAAAGCCCTATGGTTGTGATTTTTCTATTTTTCTCGGGCAACCGATGGCAGTGATATTACATATGTATGAAAGCTTTGACAATTTGTGGAGATATCGATTAAAGCCCTATGGTTGTGATTTTCTCTTTTTCTCGGGCAACCGATGGCAGTGATATTATGAAAGCTTTGACAATTTGATTTGTGGAGATATCGATTAATGCCCTATGGTTGTGATTTTCCTCTTTTTCTCGGGCAACCGATGGCAGTGATATTATGAAAGCTTTGACAATTTGTGCAGATGTCGATTAAAGCCCTATGGTTGTGATTTTTCTCTTTTTCGCGGGCAACCGATGGCAGTGATATTATGAAAGCTTTGACAGTTTGTGCAGATATCGATTAAAGCCCTATTGTTGTGATTTTCCTCTTTTTCTCTGGCAACCGATGGCAGTGATATTATGAAAGCTTTGACAATTTGTGCAGATATCGATTAAAGCCCTATGGTTGTAATTTTTCCCTTTTTCTCGGGCAACCGATGGCAGTGATATTATGAAAGCTTTGACAATTTGTGCAGATATCGATTAAAGCCCTATGGTTGTGATTTTCCTCTTTAAGTCTTTTTCTCGGACAACCGATGGCAGTGATATTACGAAAGCTTTGACAATTTGTGCAGATATCGATTAAAGCAATATGGTTGTGATTTTCCTCTTTTAGTCTTTTTCTCGGGCAACCAATGGCAGTGATGACAATTAGTTTTATGTCTGTTGATGATTCCGCACCCACGGGCTCAAGAAAAATAGATGTAGCATTCAACATCCAGAAATTAATTCAACTCATAACGGGTCAAGACTGTCTTGAGCTTACTATGAGGTTTGAGATGAAGGCCTTATGATCGTTTCAAGGTGAATTACAAAAATAAAAGCGTTCGTACAATGCTTGGTGTTAACATGTTTTTCTACAGACTTCGACCAATCTCCTTTACTCCATATCCTTTCATTGTTCATGAAAAACCATTGTGCTGTAAAATATTTTTTTCACATCCTTTTCACGACAGATCTAATATAAATGGAGGAAACCATAGGGAATGGATGGTCATAATTGTGAATAAGACATAACTGTTCCAACGTGTGTGTTAAATTCCCCTTAAACTGGACTTGAACCCGAATATTTAGACAGAATGGTAATGCATTCATGCAGGAAATATACAAAGCATATTAAGTCGTATAGGTAAACTATTCCACAGCTCTGTTAATAGGAGAATATTTGAATACATTACTTTGGTCATCCCACCGCCATTCTGTCTAAAATTTTCGTCAATAATTCCCCGCCCTACCAAAAAAAGATTCATTCGATATTTTGTATGGTGCTCTCATGTAATAGGGTCTGTAAGTCTCCTCTTGTAACCCCTAAAAATCACGATAAGCATGATATTCGAAAACGTTCCTCGCTTAAACATGACGTCTGAGTATCATGACGTTCAAGCTTTTTGTTTGAAATGTCAAATATTTTTGTGTAAAATACAACTGCCGGTACAATTTTTACACCTGGAAGTTTCAAAATTGAACTAGAGTTACAGACCCTATTAAATGTATGCTTTGACAGACGACGCGTACAAATTCATTAAAAAATTTTGCAACAGTCTACGAGGAAATGATCAACAATGAGAACAATCAACAGAAGATTTCGGATAATCTCAAATACTGTGAAACACTTCAGAAAAAGTAAGTGGAAGACTGCACGATCACACAAAATCTCTCTCTAAGATGACAATAGACATTGAGAAAAATTAGCAGACGATTATGGAAATTCTCCAAACAAACAATTTTCTCAAGGAAAAGTCAGCGGAAGTTTTTGAAGGACCATCAATTCAACAAAAACATTGGGAGAAGTCAGTGGGATATTTTCGAGAATCTCTAAGCCGGTAGTACACTTCAAAAAAAGCTAGCAAAAGATTGCCTGGAATCTATAAAAAAACGAAAGCACTTCTGGAAAATTAGTGGACGGTTACGGAAATTTTAAGAAACTGATGTACTTTGAGAATATGTAGCGGTAGATGGCGGAGAATCTCTATGGTTACAAACAAACATTAGAAAAGAATAATATGAGAAAGGCACTACCTTAGAAGCGAGCGCAGAAATTAATTTAGACCCGCAAACACTTATTTAGAAAAAAATGTTGACACCTCCAACTGAGGGAAGGACTGACATTTTTATGAAACAATTATATCTCGATGCAAACAAATACATTCAAGGAGAAATTTCAGAATCAAAATCTAGAAACATAGCAAAACAGTAACAACATGCAAAAAATAAACAAGAATGCATAGAATTAAAGCAGTAGTAAACTTTCAAAAAACTGGAAGTAGCACCTGTTGAACTTCTCCACGCCAGTCACGTCTAAGTGGTCAGTTTTCTTTTTTTTTTCTTGTTTTAGGGGAGGGGATGTTATGAAAGTGAATTTTGAAAGGAAAATGATACTTTCTGATTACATTTGTGGGCACGAAAACCCACAATTGTAAGAACAGACATCAAGGTCAGGTGTGATTTAGACTGGGTCTCGTGAAATGGGGTTTTAGTGGGAAGGAGATTGGCCAGTGGTAAATGAATTCATTGTTAAAAAGTGCGCATTCAAGACATTTGGAAAGGATGTCGAAGGAGGAGTGAGGAACATGCACCCCCTCATAGTATTATTCACTCCGAATTGGAGGGAATGTCATGGGAGAGCTGCACCTGGATATCCAAATTCAACAAAATGAGGACCCCAATGGTGATAAAGGTCATTTTGTCAATTTTCTGCCCTTATTAAAATAAAGGAAAAAATCAAGAAAGATTTTACAATTTCCCTGGAACCACCAGTTAATGTACCAGTGCAGATGTTAAGCAATGATACATGTATCGCAAGGTATGCATAGAGTATGAAATACCAGAATTTTGGAAACATGTAATGGTAAAATTTAATTTGAGTTTAAACTTATTTCATTCAATTAAGTGGGCAACAGGCAAAGCCTATAAAAGCCCTCTCCCAAAATACATGCAAAAGATATACAAATTTAGATAAAAACAAAAACATAAATACAAGCAGGAAAATTCACTTGTGAGGCTGCTCATGGAGGTATTAAGGAATCAGGTGATCAATTAATTATCACAAATTAAATTACTACTTGATGAAAATAGGATAATTTTTAGTAAGTTTTTTTCCGACGTTGCCATTGTCCTTGGATTGTTCTTTTCAGACTGGCGGTTCGGTTCTCACTTACTTTACATTTATCGCAAAATATGATAATCGAATATCGAGAGTAAAAATGAGGGTTAAAGTAATTGAGTGATCGATAAATGATTAGTAATAAAGTATTCAGCAAGATAACCCCTAATTATCAGGTTTTTTTTATTTTTCATTTGAAACCCATGAATAGACTCACAAGTTACTCTCTTCATATATTATAATATCACAATCAAAGGAAAATATCTTAAGACATGCAATGGCACCATGCTTAAAGAACATCAATATTTGTATTTTAACATGAAAAAAATAAAAAATAATAATTGAGAACTAAATTACTTACTGTACATACAAAATAACATATAAATCATGCAAAATAAGCAACAACAAAAAAAAAAAAAAAAAAAAAAAAAAACTTTTAAGCAAATATGGAGTGTCATTAATGAAGTTTTGAACATATTCAAATATTTGTATATTCAAGTCAATAGATTAGGTTCTGTTACCATAAAGGAGTAAGTCCACAGTGATGTCTATGTCGTTGTTGAGAAGTAATTGCTGAATTGAGTGAAACATATTTAAACGTTGTTCAGTAAATTTTGGACAATTCACAAAAAAGTGAAAATTGTCTTCATATTCATTACTAGAATTCGGACAATTTGTATTTTCAGAGATGAAATGACTATGTAGTTAGCTTTAACGTTACAAGCCTCATTCCGGAGTTGACAATGTAAAATATTTTCGACCCGACGGCCAAAGTTAAAATACTTCAAAGAGACTGAAGAATTATAATGTATAATCATGCAAGGTATAACCAAAAAGTGAAATGGTTCGACAGAGGAGCCAAGACTAAAATGTAACTTGATAACGTTCCATTAACAATAAATTTGATATTTAATGAAATAACTAAATACCGAAGTCACTGTGAATTTACTTTCTGCATATGCGCATTTCGACAACTTATGTCTCATCAGTGCAGAGTAAATCTAAACGTTTGGAAGACAATAAACTCAAAGATGTTTGAAAACTGATAGAGAACAAATAACCAAAGTGATCTAAATTTAAAGCCAAAATCAGCTAAGGACAGAGCTTTGCATGAGGGAGATAATCCTAGTTTACAGTGATTTACTGTGAAGTGCGTTTTGTTTCAACGCTTTGCATAATGAAAAAAGAAAACATTTTTAAATTTTACAAAAGTCCTTAGCTCGGATTTTATTTAGTCCGAGAAATTAAACAAATTAACCTACGGTAGACATAATTTCATGGCAGACACCGAACAGACAAATCCTAAAGTCCTGAAGGCCTGCAGGACATTCGGTCAGGCAGATAATAAAAAATTGCCAGACAAAAGAAACATTCACAGGACTGACTGCTTCAGTACTTAAACTAGCTGTAAATTCAAACCGACATTCGGTCCAATTAGCTGAAAATTTTGCCAGACCAATTGAAATTTTGCATGATTTGTCCTTCGGTCAGCCAGAATTGGACATGTCTGTACAGAAACTGAAAAGAGAGAGTAGAAATAACTACAGAAACCATATAAAACTGTTTGCCTGTAGGATGATCCATCAGTGCTGTGCAGAACATTTTTCTGTTTGATTTTTCCGAAACATGAATATTTTGTCAATTTCTGTTAACGACATATGTTATCTATCGTTCATATGTTGGAAAAATGAGTTAAAAGGTCAGGACCAGGGCACAACATTTTAAGGTGACAACTGCAAATTTTGAATGCAGGGTAAGCACGCAAGTGCTGGGAGTTTGGGTGAAACAATTTCACATTCCGTGTACTCAGTGTCCTGATTTATCAATGGATGCAATATCCACAAATAATGAAAAATTCGCTAAACCTTCTTCCTTTTTATCGTCTGCTTACGTACTTCATGGCATCAGCAAACTGGTCTCCCTACTGGTTCCTAAGCATTGATTGTGTATCTTTGTAGGGAGGAATCAAGAATATTACTCCAATGAATCTTTATTCTATATTTTTATTTGATTTATAGTGAATTTTTTCACATGTTGTTTCAGTTTATTGTTCAAGCAAATATAATTACAATCAGTCGAGCTTTGATTTGATCACGTGACAATTACTCTCAACTCAAAACGGTTGTAAGTAATTATCTATATATTATGGTATTCAAAAAAGTAGAAGCATCGGTTGATTTCATTATTAAGAGGTAGGAGTTTAAGATTTGATATTTACCTAAAGTTGGCCTATTAACTGAATTCACGTTAACGTTTTTGTTAGAGGGTCCATTAAAGTTTTCTCATTTCCGGTAGCGAAAATCATAATGAATCAACACTTCTACCACGGGAGCGAGCTTCGCTCGCTTATTACGGAAAATCTCCAGGTCATTAGTACAATGTATTTTTCAAATAAAGTTGACGGAAGTTTCAAACATTCAAGGAAATACATTACTATGTGAAAAGTCATCAAAAGATTGCGGAGAATCTTTATTTCAGCTGTATTCTTTCGGAAAAGACAGTCGAAGATATCGGAGAATCTCCCTGAGTATATACACCAACATTTTTGGCTTACATCGCGACTTTGACGAAAGCAGTTATACCGGTACTAAAATTTACGACACGAAGGGGACGACATTAATTTCATATTTATAAATTTCCGGAACATGTAGAGTGATATTTCTACATCTTCTGCATCTGAGTTATGTTTCACAGCTGATAAGTAACGCGAGAGCTAGCAACAATTAATCGGATTTCCAAATAAGGTATAATATCTCCGTGACCGCCGTTTAATCTGGGATTGAAAATTCTGTACCCGAATATCATAAAAAGGCAGTCCCTTGTCAAAAAAATTTGAAGTCTTGGTACGAACTGTAATTAAAGATTATATTTTTACTGTGTAATGGGATTAGCATTTGTTTTCATCGTCTAGGACCTTTCAATAACAATAACTGTTGAGTAGCTTCCGGACGCTACGGCAAAAGGGAAGGGGAAATTTGGAGCGCGATAAAACCTGTATAACCAACCATTCTTTCTTTTGAAATGCCTGTATCAAGTCGGGACCATTGCTGTGTACATGTTTTCCGATAAGTTTGCACCGGCATGTCTTTTCTGTCCCTTGGATTTCGGTTTCCCGACATTCTATCGATAATTATGATATTACCAAAATTAAAACAAAATTGTGGAAGATTATGGAGAAACTCCAATGCAACACAAAACATTGGAAAAGGTCGGTGGAAAATTGCGGGAAATCTCTTAGCAAGTAATAAATAACAAAATAGAGAAGTTACTATAAATTTATTTCTGCATATGACAATTTCGACAACTTATGTCTCTTCAGTGCAAATCAAATCAAAACAATTGGAAGATCATAAACCAACACTATAAAATCCGACAGAGAACAAATAACCAAAACAGATCTAAATCTAAATACAAAAATACCAAAGTTCCAAAAACGAACAGTAAATTTAGTTATGCTGTACACGTGTTTCAAGAAGTAACCTCTCATCAGCAGCATTAAAATCAAATGATATGGAAAGCCATAATCGAAAAATTGTAAACAAAGAAGTACTCATTACCAAAAATACCGAACTAGAAAGCCAAATCCAGTACTAAGGACATCCACTGAGTGCCATACACGGAATGAAGCCGTAGTATTTTTAAGGGGTTAGAATTTTGATAAAACAGTTAATTTATATAAATCGCTAGGTAAATTTTCGTGCCAGACAAGTCTGGCTATTGGACTGGTGAATACCCTCGGGGACCTCTGGTCCACCAGCAGTGGCATCGGTCCAATGGTTTGGAATGTTTGGAAAATTTAACGAAGATTGCATTACAACTTTCACACAAAAATAAATATTATTCCAGGAGTGATTGCGGAGAATTTCCAATTATGAAAATGAACATATGGAAAAGTCAGCGGAAAATCTCGACCTAATAAAAAAACTAGAAAACTAAAGGACAGATTGTAATGAATCAATTGGTTGTTAAAGTTCTCATTTTACAAAATTTTTTACGAGCAAAATTTTGTTAGAGACGCAAGAGAATTCTTGAGGAAACCATCGCTTTAGAAAATCTACACATAAATAACCCTTGTTGATAGTAAAATTTCATGTAACAACGGCAGTAGAATACCGAAGGAACAAAGGAGGGAAATCCACCCAAAATCGAAGTCCAAAGACATGGCCAAAACGAGAACACAGAAAACAATGGCGCCAGACACAAAACAATGACGTTAGACAGACACAAAGCACAGAAATAGAAATAAATGAATTAATGTAAATTGGTGGGAGAAATATGAAACAAAATTAAATGATACGTTTTTTTTGAACTGATGCCACTTTTTATCCCTGATTATCCAAAATCAACGAACGCATGCAACATTAAAATATAGAAATTTACATACCCGATACTTACGTGAACAATTTTGTCCATATTTCATATAAAGAACATTAAAGCAGATGAAGATTAGTCTATGTACTCAAATCGAATGTTAAAATATGTATTTTTTTCATACCTCAGACATCCATCTTACCTTAAAGACTATTAAAATAGAGATTTTACATACTCAGCACACTTCCTTTAGTCCAAATTACCCAAATAAAACGTGGAAATAGAGAATTTATTTGCCAGAAACATTTAATTTAGTCCACATTTCCAAAAAAAAAAAAAAAAAAAAAAAAAAAAAAAA
>MJUU01022902.1:34840-44865 GCA_002080025.1 Modiolus philippinarum
CCCCCACAAAAAAAAAAGAAAAAAAAAGAATTTATGTACAGTCATAATTTTCAAATCAAGACAATTAAAAACACATTTTTCATCTTCAATACCGTTGCCTATTTTTTTCTCAAATATGACATTAAAAAACTTACTTTTTATTCCATTATACATCTGCTTTAGTCCTTATTAAACGAACAAACCCATATTTTTCAATAGATCTCGAGTTATTACTGGATTGACTCATACCGAATTTGACATTACCTCGGGCCTTCACTTACAGTGTGATAGACTGACTAATGCTGCCCCCTAGCTCACTACGCTTTGCTCTGTTACGCTCAGGGGACAGATGAAGACAAATCGAAAAAAATCAAAGTACAGAGTACTGTTATTCGGTTTTCCCTGTTTAGTCGAAAAAAAACAATGTAATACTCTTTTGTCAGCGAAATAAAAGGTATCTAAAAGAAAATACAAAATATTCAAAGAAAATACAGAGAGAGAGAGAGAGAGAGAGGACAAAAAGGAGGACAATTTTGATGACAAACAATGCATATACAATATATATTGAACTTGTCATCACGTCTGGGAGTCTGTAAAACTGTAAATTATTTTCCACCAAAATCCGTACAATATATTCAGATGACGTTCTTGATAACCGTCTGGTCTGGTTAACTGGCGATTTCTCAACTCAACTATGATTACAAAATGACACGTGAAACAAAGTCAGTTCATACGCGTTAAACACAATTTTTAACCATTTTCAATATTTCAAAAATATTTTGGTTTCAAATCGAAAGTATCACGGATAACGAGTCCAGGAAGATTTGAAATACGAGTTGATTTTTGTTTTTTGTTTTTTTGTTTTGTTTTTGTTTTTTGTTTAATAGATCAACAAATATCCCCTTAATATATGCATAAGAAACATCAGTAGTCATACGATTTTCAAGCATTTTGAAAATTACATAATTGTTATGTCGTGAAAATCTCTCCACTCTTCCAAACGGTATAGAGTGAAGTGGATAGAATTAGTTTCATGACAAGTAGGGTAAGAATATTTATTTTTACTGATATCAAGGTTAAATTATTTATTTACAAAAAGCTCAGGCCCTCCCTGGAAATCAAATGGCCGTTCCCAAACACACCTGGACACTGTTTCACAGGACACATTTTGGGATTACATAAGTTCTGTGTATTCCGATTAATGAAACGAACGTTGTACAGGCGATGTTGTCGTGATACGTTACATAACCAAGTTTTGTGTTATATACGTGCATCCGTCCTGTTTACATCATTGATCCTTCCGCAGAAATATATTCCTGTGTTCTTTTCATTCCCGTTTTGCAGGATGCTCATATAAATACATTGTCCTCATAAATACATGTACAATGTCACATTAGGAAAGATATCGTCAAGTAAATGAACAATTTTGACGCCGAAAAATCATGTGAAGACATATTCGTACCCGGGATAATTTCAATTTCGACAGCTATATGAAGTTTTCCTGACGGAAAACCTCATAAAAATGGAAATTCCACTGTATGACGTAATAATGTCAAAATAAACAAGACGGTCTATTTCGAATAAAACACAAAAACATTGATAGGATTTAAATAAAATAATTTGTTGCAAAATAATTTAATCTTATTTGTTTCCTTTAACTTCCGATCAGGCATTTTAGTTCCTATACGATGCCAGTTGTTTGTTGTTTTGTAAGTATATTCCTCCTGTATGTAGGAGCACCGTCATATAACGTAATATAAGACGTAAGGAGGAACATTTAACAAATATGCACCAGGCATGTTAATGTGAGCATTGCCTTCCCCGATTCCCTAGCCTAACGCAGGTTGACTTACCTGGAAGAGTCCTGAGCTTGTGGAATTGTGAGGACATACGTACCAATCACTGCCATCCACGGGGCTAAAACTATGTACAGAGTGCAAAAACAAAAATAAACATAAATACAAAGAACTCCCCGGAAGCCCCCACAAAATAAGGCAGGTTAGGACATTCTGCTCTATCCAAACCGATGACCGTTAAATGCTCAGTTGAATAAAAGGTGGAGGAAAGCGGAAAATCAACAAAATGATCTCCGAAAGAAACCACCGAACTGTCAGAGGAACAACCAGAACCCACAGACATCATGTAAATGAGAGGTCTGTTCGACACGCCATAGAATTCAATATGAACCAATATGGCAGCCGGCTGACAGTCCCACGTTTCCTATCTTCGTGGCGTTACACGACCTGAAAAACAACAATAAAATCCGTTAAAATCCAAGAATTTGACAAATAAACTTTAAAAATTTTGCGTCCAAATCATTTTAACACACAAAATTTGGAGAGCCGAAAAAAGCGTGTGATCCCTGCACGAAGAGCGGGAAAGCAATCAACCAGTTTTAACCTTGGTTACGACCGGAAGTAATGAAGGAATTTCCTCCATAAGTTATTTTTAAATATAAAACAATATACAACCAATCAGAAAATGTTTTGTATGCCATCCAATGAAATCAAAAGACACGATTGTTTTTTCGGACGGTTGTCTATATCTGTCCCTATATCCGTAAGATTCGACGGATCTGAGAAAGACTCGTCAGTCTAACAGTGTGACTGATGTTATACATGTGAAGCAGGTCATGCTAACTCATACGGAGCACCAAATGACACTCCAATTTTTTAAAGGGTTTCAAACTGTGAGTGCTTTATTTTTCTTTGTGACGTTTGTATTATGTTTTGTTTGTTTCGTTTTCGTCGTTTGCTTTTTCTGTCTGTATTTGTTCCTTATATTGTCATGTATTTTGGTTCTTGCTTCGATATTTATTTGGAAATTGGAAATTTACACAACATGCGCTATATGTCATTAGTCATTTCAAATACCCCAAGAAGATATTTACAATAAAGAATTTTATTATTAATGTGAACTTATATATTGTGAGTATCCACACCATATAGAAATAATTAATGTATGCTTTTTTAATTTAGGCGTTTTGTCACATGTAAATTCACTCCATATCCTATATTTTTTTCTATTTGCTGCAGAGTTTGTCTCTCGTGCTGTGTGGAGTCCGTAGAAAGTCTCCCCGTGCTTGAGGTGTATGCTCTTATAATATTACAATTATGGTGTGTTTGTCCGTGTGAGAATTTCTCATACGTTTACTAATCCATTTATCTTTTCAATTTGGCTGTTCAATATTTTTATTGTTTTTACTAAAATGTTATAATCTGTACACACGACTATTTTTGCCCTTTCAACCTTAGTTACACTGCAAGGTTTGCCTACATCTTTTTCGATGTGCCCCGTGTTGTCTATCGATGTTGTTTTTGTCCTTATTTTTGTCTTTCATCGGGCTACTGAAAAATAATATGGATATTTCGCTATGGCAAGTATGCATCTTAAAAATGAAAGACAGAAAATGGTATTTAATGGTTTTCAGGATATCAACTTAAATCACAGAAACTTTAACAATCAAAAACATTACTCAAATGAAAACCAGTTTGAAATTAGAAATAATAAATACATAAAAAAAAAGTTTTTCAGAACTCTCATATCGGAGTTGTGAGTTTGATTTTTCTTCAATAGTGCGACAGTGTTTTACCAGCAGAATAGGCCCCTTTAGCTAGCAGGCAGTTTAGCGACGATCACTTGACCCATCTCTCAAAATTACGTTTTGTCCCCTTTTCCTTTTCAAGATTGTGGTCATGGAGTTAGTAGTCTACCTGTTTTAGGTTTTATGCGTATGTTAATTATACTATAGGCAAACGGGACAGAGGAAGGGGAGGTTTGGGTACCGGTTTAACCCTACCGCTAGCTTTTGCTTATGCCGGTACCAAGTCCGACTGTCCCGAGTTCCTTTCGTTGTTTACGTTTGTCTTTTGATTTTATTGGTTTTTTTTTCTTGTGCAGTTCCTTGGTACATTATGGCATGTGACTATGTTTTTCGGCCATGGTAGGTGTTTCCTGTTATATCTTTTTATTCAATTTTTCAAAAATACAGGAAATAAACCAAACTTTAAGGCAACAATTTTCAAACCCAATTTTGAAATGAAGCAATTGTAAGACAGGATTGCTCGTTAGGAATCGAAAAAATACCGGTATTTGTAGATATTGAGAGTATCTTGAAATTTATTGAAAGTGGCACCACATCTTGGAATTCGAAGTGTTTAGAAGTATGTTTGGCACCAAAGAATTGCTAAAAAAGGATTGTGTACTTAAATTAAAACAACAAAAATAAAATCAACATACCAAAAATCTAAATTTCAGCTTTTTGGGGTTTCTTGTTTGCACAAAGATAAATGTTAGAAAAATGCGAAAGCTTATTGCGCATCTACAAGATATATGCATAGGAAACATGGTCAAACATTTTCTATTGTTCCGTTCACAGCCGTTTACACTGAGTGATATGTTGGCTGTAAGGTAAGTGAGGACAGAACCGTCAATCTAAAACGAATAATCCAAGGACAACGGAAACATCGGAAACAACAAAGAAACAGAGACACAACATGAGTATGGCACAGAAAAGAAAAACGAAGACACATGTGCATTTACTCCATATCTTTTCATTCACCACACACACACATATGAAGATAAAAAACACTGATCCAATAAATGTCTTTCATTAGCTGTTAGTTTGTATCATCAGGACTGAGTTTTACTGTATACTTAATGTTGATCGCTGTCTAAGTTATATTGCAAAATCGTAGTAATGTTTTCCCCACTGGTTACCGGTACTCCTCATATTTAAGTCGCGTATTCCATTAGGCAGATCTTTTAACTAGTTGTACCTTTAAAAAACATCTTTCATGGAATTTATGGAATTAAATGGTAAATAGCCAAATTTAATATGTAATATAGATGTCACTGAAATACTTCGTTTGTGGTTGAAAGTTTTGATGTAATGATGGCTAAACAATGGTGATATATTTATACAGCTGGTGGCAATCTATCACTATTAATTACTTGTACATAGCAGGAAGGTGCTAATGTTAATGTCATAATTAGTTAAACAGCAAGATATTCATACCTTGCCAAACCAATATCCTATAATCTGTCGATTGAAACATACACGTCAAGAATATTAATGTGGGTAAAAATATTCGTAAACAGTTTTTATATATTGATACATCGCTGTGTTATTGAAAGAGAACAGTATCTGATTTTGGCAACCAATCCATATCCTAGACATCATTGAAATATCATTATTACTTGCATCAATTTTTTGCCCTCTTGCATGTATTCTTTACTGAAATCACAGAATTAAAACAAAGCTAATAGATACAGAGTAATTGGATTGATATGAATTGAATAATATTCAAGAAACACTGATCAAATTGGTTTAAATTTCAAAAATAATTTGCTGTCAAAAGGACTACATGTGACTACATGTACATCAACTGTGCGTTTACAACCGCAACGAAGAGCAACGAAGGACTTTTTATTGGCTGTGCGACGAGTAAAGTTGATCGTTGGTGTTTCCTCTATTCGTGTTACATCTCATCTGCTTGGAATTAAGAATTACATAGTATTGATATGTTGCCCCAGCTTCATCCACATTGTCTCCAGGAAAGTCTTGATTTAGTGCTTCTTTATCTTAATTAAACAACCATTGAGCCACAGTTGAACTTTTGACTGAAGAATCTTTATATTAAAGTATAGTTAGAAACAAAATATAGAAAATATAAGCAGGAGCCGCTGAAATGTTGCTTACATTTTAAAAATCAAGGCTCGAGGTTTCTGCCGTCGATTTCTAGACTGAAATAGAAAAATGAAGCATCATTTTAGTTAGTATCTACAGTGTCTTAAATCCAAAGTGCTTAAGATATATAAAATGGGGATAGTTACTTGAAGAATGATTTAGCCTTTGCTACTTTCTTCCCTTCATAAATTTTATGGTCGTCACCATGATATCAAAGATGCATATAAAATGTGGAATTTGAAAACAGACATTTAAAGCTAGATCCATGTGTTCCAAGATTTGACTTTAACGACTTTAACGACTATGACCATACCATGGATTGACCCACTGAGAGTTTAACGGGTGCTGCATACAGAACAAGATATGATTACCCTTCCGAAGCACCTGATGGCACTTTCATTTTTTTGTTCACACTGTTAGCGCGCTATATTTTGGGTGATCGTGTGTTTTGTGGGTATGTAGTGTCTTTAGTCTTCCGTCTTCTGGTGTTCTCGTTCTTGCGGTGTTTCTGGGCTTTTATTATGTAATCTCGTGCTTTGTTCCTTTTGTATTCTACTGTTGTTTTTTTAATGAAAGCATATCGTCGGTATGCCGAAATAATAAATTTAATCACAAAGTCCATTTCTGTTGTATGCTTTTGATAAGAACTTAGACAAAATAGTCTTCATACAAGTGTGTAACAAATTGGCAAGCAAGTAGCAGTATTTGAACCTTTCTAAAAGCCAATAGTTTAATGAGAGACTAAACCGCTTCTGGTCTATTTAAAAAAACACTTTGATAATTTGTATTGCTTGTTATTTCTTTCATTCAAGTAATAATTTTGTGCTATTTACGGCGCAACACGTGGACAAGTAACCTTTATATAGAGAAGTGTACTTCTTCTTAGAAGAATATCTCATATAGATAAACTATAATGCTTTCAAAATACAAAAATGCCGAAGTTGCATAAAAACTGTAAATTTTGTTATGCTGTACACGTGTTTCAAGGACTAACGTCAGTGTAATAAATTTGGCATTTTATTATTTTTGTGTAATTTCCAAATGTAATTCTGACCACCTGTTTACAGTTCCAAAATCTCACTATTTTATAATGCCATTTTTTTTTACAATCGACTCGATGAGGTCCCTCTGTTTGGTATCTGTTATAATAGTTCCCTGCTTTGGATACTAGTGTTTTTGTCGGGCAACGGATGATTTTTAGAGCGCTTTGCCACTTAATGATCCCGTAGGCATGAGCTAAAACACACAGAGACCTAGCTTTGTTCGGCAGTGCATTTCGCTCAAACCGGTTCCAGTGGCCGTCTTCAACCTATTATGAGATATGAGCAAAGCTCGTTGTTGAAGGCCTCACCATAGCTTCAAGATGAAAAACAGCAACTGGGGTATTGCTTGGTTATATTACGTATTTTGTAAAGATCTTGGCTCATGTGCATTTACTTCTTTCAATGTGGTTCCCAGTGCATTTGTCTATAGCTGTGGTGAAGTTAGTATAATATACATCTTTCTGTGATTTGGCTTTAAAGCGTGATCGTGTTAGTCATGTTAAGGTAATGTTCCCTTAGCGTAAGGATTCAACAGTTAAAATCCTTTAATACAGAAAATACAACAAAGATCTATTGTAATTGAAATCATTTATTAATTGATTTCTGTAACTTTCGTTTGTTTTTACTGAACATTACCATTTTAATTTCTCAAAGGACTATTCTAACAAATGTGTTGAGTATTGCTGAGAGAAATTTTCAGAAATAATTGGAAAACGGAATTAAAGTGTAGTCTGCAATAAAGCCACCACAATAATGCCTCGATAATAATCTGTATATTTTTACTACAGTTATACATTTCTATAAATTCCTTAAAAAACGTTAGCAGTAAATTCTATCCTTTTGGAGCCTAATTTATTTAGACGAGTCAATTATATTGCTTTTAAAGCATCATTACAACTAAAGAGAGACGACTCAGAAGCCATTAAAAGTTTGACTTCCAACACTTTTTTTATTAAAAAATTGTCTGATTGCAAAGTTATCTTTGAATCGAAATTTTAAGACAGGCACCGGTGTTTTTGAATGAATATAACTGAAGCTGAAATGGTATTAAATAGCTCAAAATAACACATCATTCTCAAGATCGATAGTATTCCCAAGTCGGCAGAAATGTAGTGGTATCAATAAATTTATCACTGTTCTAGACGTCATTCAAACGAACAGCAATTCTGTCTATTATTATCCCATTAGATAAAAACTACAGCAGATATTGTGTCGTTTAATGGTGTTTGGTTTTAAAAAATGTAACTGGGCGATATTTACTATTGAAGTTTTCTTGATAAGTAGATATTGGATCACCGCGACATGATAGATAGATACACATGATAGATAGATCAGTGTCACAAATGAAAACCGACATTTCAAGATTCATGTGTTCCCGGATTTGACATTGCCAACTCCTGACTTTACCCTGGATTGACCCACTGATAGTGTGACGGGTGCTGTATACAGAACAGGACATGCCGACCCTTCCGGATCACTGATGTCACTCTGTTTTTTTTGGGGTTTTTTTTTTGAGTTCAAACTATTAATACTTTAGTTTTTAGTGTTGTGTTTGTTTGTTTTGTTGGTGTGTGGTGTTTTTTGTCTTCCGTCTTCTGGTGTTCTTGCCTTTGCCTTGTCTCTGGACTTTGATTCATGTAATATTGTGCTTTGTTTCTTCAGTATTCTGCTGCCGTTATTTTGCTACAAATTATCAAGCTTATTTCGCACGTGTGAACTATATGCATTAATTCACAAATGCCCTAACTGTTACTGGCTCTGCAACTTAACGACAGACATTGTTTACATGGTCTCTTTGGTAGTATATATCTTTTATTGTTGTTGGCAGGACACGGATGCAGGTGTTTGTAATAGAAGTTCACACTTTATGCTTAATTTTACAATCCTGCATATTCGGAAGTTTCCTGTCATAGATGTCATGTATTAATTGCATTAAGGAAGTTGAAGTACATGTTGAATTACTCAATATTTATTCCAAGATGAACAATAATATTGTTATATTTTTGTATCATTATTATCCTGTCTATATAAATTTCATATCCGCACAATGACCATTTGGAAGTGGTTTCAGTGATAAAAAAAATCATCTGCTGCAATGTTAAACAGATGGTTTGGAATAAAAAGTTCTTGACAATATATAAAACTTTGCAAAAAAACAAAACAAAAAAGCAAAAAAAAAAAAAAAAGAAAAAGAAACACACGGGGATTGTTGTCATGAAAACGGGGGAAAAGTAGTAGTATATTAAGTGGAATAACAGACCTGTTATAAGAATTTCGTTTGTTACTTAAGGCATTTTAATTTTAGACTCCCCCTTTTTGTTTTTTTTATTCAGTCTATATTGAAGTACTTTAACTAAGATAATTTACTTACCCTGAATTATTCATTAATTTTTATGCATATTCATTCATATATCGTATGTTTAACTTTGACCTTCTGTAATAGTTAAAGTATGTTTTATGCGCGCGAAAGTATTTTAGCTACCCCTTTTCTTACGAAGCACTTTAATTCAGTTAATTACTCCGAATCATACTGAAACTTGCTTGAGGACCATCGAAATAAAAAAGCAAAAAAATACACATGTATTTCTAAAAATAAATACTAACCTCCCTCCATTAAAATAGAATCTTCATGAATATTTATCAGTTACAGTAACTTCGGTATTTAGTTATTTATTAAGGCTGTATACATCAATTAATTGATAAATGTTTTTTTTTTTTATTTTAACAAAGTTGGCCATTATTAAAAGGTAAAAAACACAAAAATATACAAATTAAAAGCATATAGATATGACAAAAATGGAAAGAAGGGAAGACTGCGCAACGTTTTGGCCGTATTTATGGCGCGGTATTAGCGTCAAAAATAAAAAGTTTTGCCTATCCTAAAATATTTATGCCTAGCCTTAAATAAAGTTATGCCTAGCCTAAAATAAGTTTTGCCTAGCCTAAAGTATATATGCCTAGCCTAAAGTATTTAAGCCTAGCCAAAAGTATTTATGCCTAGCCTTAAGTATGGTGCGGTATTAGCGTCAAAAATAAAAAGTTCTGCTTAGCCTTAAATGTTTATGCCTAGCCTAAAAAAAGTTATGCCTAGCCTAAGGTATTTATGCCTAGGCAAAATTATTTATGCCTAGCCTAAAGTATTTTTGTATTTTTGCCTAGCCTAAAGTATAATTATGCCTAGCCTAAAGTATAATTATGCCTAGCCCAAAACAGTTATGCCTAGCCTCAATAGTTTAGCCTAGGCACCAGTAATTTTGCTGGGCCAATCATCTGCCTTGTAACAAAGGATTGCAGAAGCTGGACCGCATTTCAAT
>MJUU01022902.1:45276-58834 GCA_002080025.1 Modiolus philippinarum
ACGTCCCAGTTTTTCTGGATTTTTAATCAGTTTCTGGCATTTTTTAACAACATTTCCGTAAAATCGAGGATGGGAAATGCCCTTAGAAATAAGCTGTTTGCGAGTGACATCATATTTAGAAGTCAGATGTTCATATCTTCGATAAAACTTTTTAAATGTATTTAACAATTTATGAAATCTGTACCCTAGCTGCAAAAGTTTTGAAGTAATAGTAAGGTTACGTTCATTGAAGTCGTCAAGAGTAGAACAAACGCGTGCGAATCGTACCAGTTGAGAAATATAAACTCCGTAGGATGGGGCTAGAGGAACGTCGCNGTCAAGAAAAGGGAAATTAGTAATACTGAAATCAAAATCATCCCTTTTATCGTAAATTTTAGTTTTTATTTTACCAGAGTCAACGATGATAGTTAGATCCAGAAAAGGGCAATTCTTAGAATCATTATTAGCTTTATTAAGTTTCAGTTGTTGTGGGTAAATGATGTCGACATAATCTAAAAACTGGGGATTGTCAATAGTAAGGATATCGTCAATATACCTGCTGTTATCGTTGAAAATTGAAATAAGTTGATCACTGTTTTGTATGGTCCCATTTTTGTAATTTTTGTAATTATCAACTACATTTTGATACGCAACTTCAAATCTATAGTTCTCGAGGACGAACATATGTCGGCAGTTTTCCAGGATTCGCCTCCTATTGCAGCCTCCAGAAAAGGGAAGAGTCTAAAACAGCTCCTTGTAACTAGTTCTTTCAAGAGTGCTACTCCTAAAATTCCCTGTAAATATTAGGGCACTTGACAATGTAAGTGATCTCACTGTTGGACTTGTCCTTTTACTTGGGAAACTGATGATGGACTGGCTAACGTTTTCAAACTAAATAATGGTTTCACGTGTACCACTGAAAATGTAGTGTATGCTGTTGGCTATGTGGTTGAGACCTGCCGTAGATTGGGTGATCGCTTAGTCGAACATAAACAGAGCGTCACCAATGGAAAGGATTGCCCATGCAGTAGGTGAACTTTTTTGGCAAGCCAATCACAGCATACTGGACATGCATGTGACTGTCCCTATACAAACTACTACAGGTGCATAAGAAACAACGACAGTTCCTTGAACAAAAAATCAACAATTTTCTCGGAACTGCTCGACTCTTTGGCATGAATGTTACATGTAAGAAGCAGTTTATTTTATAATATTTTCTATGTATTGACATTTAATATTTATATAGTATAGATAACTAATGTTTTATTTCTCGTTTTTGATTAAGTTCAAGTTTTGGCACGATTTTTACAGGTAATATCTGTGACACGCCATTAGGTCTCTCGTCCTGTCCACTTTCTTCTCCGTATTTCAGCCCGGTAGTCTCCTAGTCGAAGGCCATACGACCGGAACGTTGGGCAGTCTTCCCTCCTTTCCATTTTTGTCATTTTATATGTTTTTTTAATTTATTCATTTTTGTGTTTTTTACCTTTTAATCGTGGATAACTATACCATTTTTATATTGTTCCATAGTTAATTTGTGGCCATCGCACAACATTTTAGTTTTTTTTTTATTTTACATGCGATCTATGTCAGGTATCTTTTTTTATTATATAAATAATTTAAAAAAATTACCTGACTTATCAATCTGTTTCACTTTAAATATATTTTCTTACAACTATTCGCCAACAACAAATCACAGCCGAGACGTGTCATCAATGTCGTGTGACCACTTTGCTATTACAGAAAAGTAGCGTAGATTCGATCCAATGACTGGGAAATGTTTCCTACATAAAACTTAAAATTCAACTAATATTAAAGTGCTTCGTAAGAAAAGGGGTGCTAAAATGACCACCCTTTTTCTTACGAAGCACTTTAATTCAATTAATTACACTGAAACATACTTAAACTATTACTGAATATCTGCAGCAATGATATTTTTATGTGTAGCTAAGTGATAAGGGCCCGAAAAAATTTATGGGAGTTCGTTTTGGAGGCTTTTGTGTCAGTTCACCGATTCATGTATCAAAATTTATCACTATTGTCGTTCATTTTAGGGCTATCAAATTTTTGTCCCCAAAATCTTTGAGACTCATTACTTAAACTTCAAGAAATTTCACATGAAGATAGAGAATAACAAGTTGTGCAATTCTTTAATTGGAATTTAAAAATGTTAAAAAATGTCCGCCCCATGTGACCAACGTCATGATAATATATGCTCTATGACGTGACGTTTTTTATACTGTAACGTATTGAAAAGTAGTCTGGTAAATCCTGATAGCATAGGTTGGATATGGTCTATTGATACGAAAACAATCTGAAAACTAAAAGAGAAGATGAAACTTCAAATATGTTGCTTAGTTCAGACTTAAATGGAATTTGACAGGAAGGATAAAATGTTTTGAACAAATTCACAACATAATGGAAACTGCAAATCGCTGCAAAATACCGTAACTTCAAAATTACTGCATTGCTCACAATTGAATGAAATTTAACAGAAGGTCAGTTGTTCACGGGTATCATTTGAAATTCGGTCACGTAGATTTCGTCATGTTAACAATAACGAGAAAATCGGGTTAAGATCGAAAATCAATGACGACACCGATTGGAAATATTTTCAGTCGATACTTGAAGCTGAATTTGATAATGTTTCCCTGACGGAACATAATAATGGAGATATAAACAGTGTTTGGGACCTGTGGAAAGGTATGGTTAGTAAAGCGGCGGAAAAATCGATTGGAAGAGCTAAAAATGTAAGAAATTACCGACAATTTTGGGAATGTGACCTTGATGAATTAATTGAACGTAGACGTGAAGCAAATAGGCTCAAGAGAATTCATAATAAACAACATAATTCTTAAAGCGAATTGGGTAAAATGCTGTCTGACTCGTATAAAAAGTCCACCAAGCAATAACGCGAAAGAAAGCGTCGAACAATTTTTCAAATTTTCACAGAAAACGCACTTACGCCAAAAATAAAACGCGCGGTTTTTGGAACTTTATCAAGGGCAGCAAACGAGATCGCACCGTTTCTGAAATAATCGACCCACTTCAGAAAGACGGCACTCTCGACGAAAGAGATAAAGTCGATAATGCTCTCCATAGGTATTTCAGTAGTATTGGTAATCCTGTAAATTCGGATTACTCAGACGAATTTAAAACTGATATTTTACATCGTCTCAGCAATATCGATCAAAACATTGCTAGTACAGAAAATATGTTTACCGTTAAATTAACGAGCGATTCCATTAAAACCGCGTTTGAGGGCTTGCAAGCGGCAAAGCTGTAGGTGTTGACGAAATTCCAAATGAGTTCCTGAAATATGGCGGTAATTCCATGTTGACGTCCCTTGTCGGATTGTTTACTATTATTTCCCATATAGAAGTCATTCCAAATGACTGGAAACGGGGAATAATCAAACCAATACATAAATCTGGGTCTGTTATTGATCTTGACAATTATAGAGGTATCGATCTAACTTCCAATGTGTATAAGGTCTTCTGCAAAATTCTAGAAGATGTTATTATGACTGCATTAGAACAGAACAATATTCTAGGGGAGACAAAAGGGGCTTTTCGTAAAGGTAGACAGTTGGAAGATCACATTTTCACACCCCACGGGATATGCTCCCTCCAAAAACATGCTAAAAAGAAAACATATGTAGCCTTTCTTGATCTGTCAAAAGCAGTTGACAAAGTCTGGAGGGATGGTTTATTTTACCAGTTATAGGAAACGGGTATCCAGGGTAAATGTTGGCGTCTGTTGTGGTCTTTTTATGATGGAGTGTCGAACAAGGTAGTTTTTGGTGATTTTTCTACCGAATGGTTCAGTCAAGAGAATAGAATTAAGCAAGGATGTGTTTTATCACCGACACTTTTTTCAATTCTAATGAACGATTTGGTGAGATTGCTCAAAAGTCATAACATAGGAATTAAACTCGGGAAAGAATTTATAAACTGTTTGTTGTTTGCAAATGATATAGCTTTATTGGCTGAGTCAGAAATGAACTCCAGCAGTTATTAGATATAACACAGGCTCTCGCCGTAAAGTGGAACTTGCGGTTTAATCACAATAAGTCTAAAGTGCTTGTTGTAGGCAAGCCTATTGATAAATCGAAACGTTGGCGATTAGGTGACGATTTTATCGAAGAAGTAAACGAATATAAGCATTTATGTGTTTATTTTTCTAGATCTCTTAAGTACTCACATCATATATGTTCATATGATAAAGAGAATGCCGAACGTAAACTTAATTATTGCATCCGCATCCTTGGTGAGCACGGAAGGTTTAAAAGAATAAGTTTCGGCGATGCCCTATGACATTCAGTATTAAGGCCCTCAATCTTGCATGGCTGTTCGGTCCTCAAATGCACAAATTGATATTCTAAAAGGTGTGCAATACAAAATGGCAAAACTCGTCATGAATACAAAGATGAACGTCCCAAAGTCAGCCTTGTTTCGTGAACTTGGCTGGGAACCTATATCTTCGTATATGGATCGACAGCGGGTAGTCTACTTTGAACGTTAGACGCCGCGCATAAAGTTGACTCTATAAATGTAACGCCGTCAAGTCATAAAAATGACGTTAAAAGCCGTAATTGAGAAGGGTGAAACTCTACATGTGCGTATTACCCTTTATCTGCCGAACTGTCCTTTCATATTTTAATCAAAGTCATTTTATTGTTTAGTTTTTTTAATGTTTTTTTTATTAATTTTTGCAAAATATTTCTTTTCCTTTTTGGGGTTTAAATTATACAATGTATATATATTTTCAATTTTTGCATTTTGGTTTTGTTTCGCTTTTACATAACTAGATATACAGGATTGTTTTAATCCTACGACTTATTACCATTCAACAGGCGTTTAGAAAGAACTAAATACCGAAGTTTTAATCCTAAACGTGTTTAGCACTAAGCATGTTTCAGCCATAAAGTGCTTAGGTATTAAACACAATCGTAAGCAAGTTTAGGGCTACACATGTTTAAATGTGTTTAAAATCTAAACGCCAATTTTACAGTGTATGAAGGGCATCATCAATTTGTACTATTCCTTGGTCGTCCAAATCAAGTTCGGAACATGTATAAATTGCAGAATTAAGATGCGGGATCCATTGCAGGAATACGTTTTATCAACTTTTGCTCATAGATTGCACAATCCCAAAATAAAACACACGTAAAACTTTCGTAATAATAAAATTGCAAATTTTGCTCTCGATTTTTCTGTACTTTTAACTATTCTGTCTGCTGAGGACAGGAGGGTATTTGGCTAACAACGAATTAAAACACGAATTAAAGATTCAATGTTCTTCGATGTGCGCGAAGTCACCGACGTCGGATTTTAATTTCACGGAAAACACGCCCGTAACAAAACCATTGGACATTTACCTTTTTATATATTTTTAGACACATTTGTACACCAGATTTAATATTGCAGCATGAAAAAGTTTTAAAAATGCACATTTCGAAAATATTTTTAAAAGTGTGTTATGTATTGATGAACGGAATAAAATTATCACTCAATTCTTTGAAATAACGAAATTATCGCGTAAAAATTGGCATTTCTTGATATTGTAACAAAATTATTGGACATCAAAAACTTTCATTTCCCGAGTAAAAACAAACTGTTTTCGCCATATTTAAGATATGTTTTAAATCCTCTCAAAACGCACATTTAAGATATGTGCTTCTTTTTCTAAATATAATTAAAGTTGTAAGCTATTTACTTACTGATTTCTCCATGCTATCGCAAAAATTCAGTCAAGTTAACACCCGTTACATACTCTGTACACCACTTCTGTACTACGCACAATGACCATTTCTAATTTCTGTACATTGAATTTTACATGATGTAACGGCGAAACCACGCCACATACGACGTACAAAATTTTGGGGAAATCTGTTGATTATTATAGAAAGAGGAGACCAAAAACAATCATGCTCCTTTTTTTCGTGTTACAAGTTACGCTCGGTCTTTTTGCTATTTTTACTGTGTTGATCGTGTAAAATAATTACAGTATAGACAAGAAATATATTTTTTTGTTGAAAAAGACTTGTGCAAGTAACTTGAAAGCAAAACCAGTGTTTTTTTTTTTAGTTTCAATGTTATCAGGGTTTATGATCATGCTTTTATAACTCAATTTCACATATGCCGTCAACTTTGTGCGCGGCGTCTATTAAATAAGCTAGACGATAGTAGGCTTTGTAAGACGGTATTTACTGCGTTGCAGGGTATTCGATGCCTCTGCTGGTGGACTGTTAGTCCCCGAGGGTATTCACCCACACAGTAGTCAGTACTTCGATGCTGACCCGAAAACCGATGTAATTAAAACTTGCAATATTTAAATTTTAGAAAATTTTGCTTAAAACTAAGGAGTATCTCCCAATGCATAGCTCTGTCCTTGGCTGAATTTTGGCTTTTATATTTAGATCCTTTTGGTCATTTGTTCTCTATCAGCTTTTACATGTTTTCGGTAAACGAACTCCCACATGTTTTGGTTTAATCTGCACTGATGAGACATAAGTTGTCGAAATGCGCATATGCAGAACATAAATTAACTGTAACTTCGGTATTTTGTTATCTACTTATGTAGATTATATAAGGCAATTTTTTGAAAATATTGGCCTTAACCACTATATCAACAGTGGAATAAATGTAAATGTATTCAAATTTTTTCACGGTAGTTATGTATACCAGACTGAATAAGAACAAATAAATTCTAAAAGTAGTTTATCTTTTTATAAGAATCTCAGATTGTCGAAAAGAAGGCAAAAATATTTATGTGATGAAATGAATTTGACGGAGCGAGATTAAAACTGTTAGCCCGAACAAATTGTCTAAGTATTTACGATACTCTTCACCGTATGAATCTTTCACCAGACGACAGATGCAAATCCTGTACACTCGACAAGAAGGAAGACCTTTTACATATTACGTTCGAATGCCCAGTCTATGAGGAAATGAGAAATTTATATTTTTTGAATTTCACAGAAATATTGTTCATGTATGTAGATGTAATTTTCAGTACAAAATCTGATGGGATTTGCTTGGAAGACAGAGCTATACATGAGGGAGATACTCCTTTGCTTTAAGCAAAATTTTTTTAAATAAAGATTGCTTGTTTGCAAATAAACGACATAGAGGATTCAGCTACCGGCTTTTTGACGTATATCTGCAAATTGGCACAACAGCATTCTCTGCAAGTAAACTAAAATTGGGAAAACCAACAGGATAAACATACAGTTCCAACGCATTATGTCATGTTCTAAATCGATTTCTAATATACTGACAAACATTGAAAAAGGCATTTTTTGAAACTTTATATGTCAAAAACATAAACAAATCGTTACAAAGGTCTTTTTACGTCGTATTGATGACACTGTATTTTTATTTCTACAAGCGTTTTAGAAACATGATATGTCACAAAACAAACAGATCACACAAATAGGTCTGTTTTTGCAGGCATATTAATAACACAGTAATTGGATAAGGGCATCGGACAAATTGAATATATGTTTTATTGGATATCGTTTAATTTGAAAGTAAACTTGAACTAAATAAACGCACTACTTATTTTTGATTGTATATAGTAGTGTTGTTGGTTATAAAATTAAACATTTATACAGCTTCATGAACGTTTATCGCAAAGGAAAAAAATAATGCTAACCAAATTAACTAATTCTATGCTGCAATGGTAGCTTTTATCATACAAATAAAGCCGTACGTGTATTGCTGTGCTGTATTCTGCACAGTTGTATATTACATTGTATATACTATTCATGATATCTATTTAAGCCACGCCCACTTCCGTTATTTATGGAAAGACAGAAATCCCCATAATATGCAATTTAAGATTATATTTTCCATTAAACAAAGTCGTTTTATGTATTGCAGTCTAAAAAAAAAACAATATATAATTAGTGTCTTTAGATATCAAATGTATTTAGACTCGACACGGTACAGATTGAAATGCTCGCAAAAGGCTGAAGCGTCAATCTGTTTCTAACCCTTGTACAAATACAGTTGATATTAAACAACACTAACTATATGTTGTTTATGTATACACAATTCAACACGACGCGAATGCTCTCGCTCTCGCTAACGATGGCAGTTTTAATAAATATAGAGCTTTTTAGTATGTTTCTGACTCGATGAGTGCCCTGTGGTTGTTGAAATGTAACAATTGGTCGTTTTGTCGGGCAACGGATTTCGGTCTTCCATATGTTTGCACAGCTATCTGCAAAAGTAAAGGGTGTATTTATTCTATTTTGAGAAAAAGCTTCTAGTTAGTAATATGAAATATAACAAAAAAAAAACTTTAATAATAGGTAAAAGGAACATATTTAAAGATGTATTGAATCTCTTTAATACAAATATGAACGGCAATAAATAAAAACATTTTTTAATAATCAGTTTTGTCAGTTGTTTTTCTCGTAAACACATCTGTAAGTGAGTCAGAAGTGAAGGAAGGTCGTCGTCTACATCGGTTAAGTCAAGCTTTTTAGTTGTAACGGAAGTGAATGTAAGTTAATTCTTGTCGTGTTTATTCTCTTAGTAGTTCTTTTGTGTCATCTGGTCGCAACAACCAGTTCATTGACGTTTTTGGTTAAGAACTAGTGTGTTTGTCCACTAAGAACAGATCTAAATCTATTATCTTATACTGCATAAGTTAGGTACTCCAACGAAGACTTTTGTAAGCAAAGTTTGATGATTTATCAATTTTCATTGCACAATTATATAATGATGACATTGTACATGAAGACGCACGTTAAGTGTTATATTTAAATTACAACCTATACTTTTCAACTGCAAAGTTTCAAATAGATTCATGACTGCACGAAGGTGCACGGCAATTTTAACTTTTACTTGTTTTTGCAGATTTCTTTAATCTTCGTCGACGTTTAACAAAATTAGTGGTCAAAGCGCCGTAACTCAAAATAATTTGGAACCAGTTTTTCCTTAGCTCTTAATAAAACTGGTATTTGAGAAGAAAACCCGATGAATACCGGAGGTGAACAAATTGTAATTTTTTTAATTATGTTAATTAATCCTTAATCTTAATTTTTTGGAGATTAAAAGTTTAATTTCTTATTATGGAAGCAGATAACTATCTTTTTGCACCGTTGTATTCATTGAATGCAAACATTCAATTTTTTCGTTGGAGTACCTACATCAGTCTCTCGATAATAATTTATCGGTAAACCGTGCAAACATGCATGCAAATTCCCAGTTTTGACTGGCTGATGTGAACATCACTCAACTGAATATGAATTATTACCTTTTTCCTTTTTGGTTGCAGTCTTGATAAAGAGTAATGAATGGAAAGAAAAAAGAACAAAATTAAAGAAGAAAAAAAATGTTTGAACGTTCGCAACGGATATTTTGTAATATGCATGAGGCTGAAAGGAAAGTGCAATTCAAGATGACTTGAAAATACGAACATGTAACAAACACCGACGCGCTTGAACATTAATACCCTTTCGGATATTACATGATCATTTAGGATATCAATATTTAATAGAACTATATACCTACACAGATCCAAGGTATTTTCCTTTTATGGCTATAATCCAGAGAAAAAAAATAATGCTGCATTATTGATCTGAATATTAAAATTGGACTATATATAGAAGATGTTTTGATGAAATTGTTATCTGACCGTCTAAATTAACCATATTATATAGTGCTTGTGTCTATTCTTGTCTTACAACAAACACTTGCCAATAGAAAAAGAAACGCACAAATGAACCTTGATGGGTTGTAATTGATAAATTATGTACAATGTCCGGAATATAAAAGCTGTAGTTATATCGATCTTAGAAGTAAATTAGTTTTCACTTTGCGAGAATGCCCAATGTTATATTGTAAATTCCATTTGATACAAAGCAGAAAGCAAGAATAATCCACTAAGACAGACATATTTGATGTATACGTTCCTTTTGTTGTAGCCTATATCATTAAATTATTATTATAAAACATATACTTTATTTGATTGGTAGATACTATCTGTTCATCATCTCAGTGTAAATGTCGTTCACAAAATACATTACTTAAGATTTTGAGTATGATCAAATCTGATAAAGCTTATTTTGGTATTTTGATGTATAACTAATGACAACTGGTTATGTGAACATTTAGGCGTCACATATGTAACTATCTATGCTATTATATAACTTAAAGTGTCTGCATATCATTGATTTGAATATTTCTTCACTTTTTTCTTCAGTTAATTTACATGGTTATATTTTTTGCTTGCTATACTTAAAGTTTATTGGAACTACTTTATGTATAATGTACCTTTGTCATGGTAATCTCTGAATGCGTGACTTTTTAAAATTGTCGAACAGATTAGCATTCTATCCTCGCCGCAATGTCCATCGGGAATATAGTTAAGTATATGCAGAATATAATATTGCATAGATTTTTTAATGAATCTGCAACCTCTGTTTAACCCTCGAGACAGCAGAACTATGGTAATCAACTACTTGCAAATGTTGGATTTCATTTATCTAATTCTAAAATTAATGACATTTTCATGTGTTTTATTTTCTACCCCGTCGTGGGCCTCAACAATCAATACTGCGACGTCAGCGGAAATGAAATTTACGTTGCATGGAAATCAACAAAAGCAAACCGATCATATGTGATTGGAGATAAATTAAAAGATAACCATACTGTATTTTATGATCTGAGGGGGTAAATCGTAGATTTTACTGTCGCAAACTGAGTTTTCTGGCGACGCGTCAGCGGAGCCGGAAAACGGATGTTTGCGACTGTAAAATCTTAGATTTACCCCCAAAGATCCTAAAAATACAGTTTGGTTACCTCTATTCTGATGCAAATCCGAAAAAAAAACCATTCCAAAATCGATTTTTAAATTACAGGAAGTTTGGTATGCGTCTGCGCCATTACGTTGCTATTGGTTCCGACGGTAAATCGTGGATTTTACCCCCTCAAAATTTTGACGCCATCCAATCAAAATTAGCGTTACAAACATAAGTGCATTAGAATTAACAATGTATGCTTTGAGTAAATACTTTTTACATTGATTTATACTCGAAATAAATTTATTTAAGGTATGTTTTGCTATTTGAAGAAATATTCACGACCTTTTCAATATCCAATGAAATCGCGAGATCAATTGATTCACACGTTGGAGAACACTTTGATCTCCAATGCTTTGAAATTGACGAGAACAGCATAAGAATTACAGAAATTAACACCCTTTTGGATATTGCATAATCAGTTAGAATATCAATGGAACTTTATACCTACACAGCTTTATCCTTGCATCAAGATAATTTCCTTTTATTGTTAAAATCTAGAGGAAAATTTAATGCTGCATTATTGATGTGAATATATTAAAATTGGATTATATATAGGCGATATGTTTTGATGACCGTCTGAATTAACCGTCTTTAATTCAATTATGTGAATAGTTAAACAAATTGTGAAAGGAAAAAAGCTTTTTTTCCAAAATTTAACCACAAAACCTAAATGTTCGGGATTTTAAAAGCCTAAAGATAAAAACCCTGCTTTAACCTCTATTGTCCAAACTCAGGTTTCATTTTGGTGAAAACAATCATACTCGTAGCTAAGTCTAAATAATTGAAAATGTCGAGAAAATACTCAAATTTGGGGGTTTTTTTTTGCTCTCGCTATGCACTTTGAAAAATATAAATAGATATAATACAGTGTACATGTAATTACAGCATTCGGGATATGCATTCTATGAAGATTTTAAGCGATTTCATTGCTCTTGATCTAAAAATCATTGTGAATTGTGTCTTGCTTTCATGAAATATATATATATATAATTGATTATTGAACACCATTATCCTAGTTAGTACACCATGCAAGAGCTCGTGTAAAGTTATTTGAATTTTAAAAGTTAATTTTGGGATACTGATTTGTCAAATAAAAGATATGTTGTAATATTGAAATTGAAGACTGTTTGGTTATCATGGTATATCAGTTGATCGTTATACTCAATGTTTGGTAAATGCATATATAGTTCTATTCTTTTCTCTTCATTTCATGTTATGGCTTCTTGAACTATTGCTATTGTGTTGCATTCTATAACTTGTCGCAATCTCAAAATGACTATTCGACTCCGTAAGGTACATATAATGACGATATAAAAGCGACAAAGTTTTGGGGATCTAGCTCTATATTGCCGTGCTTTACATAGTGTAGAGGTGCGTGAGAACCTATACATGTAGTTCAAATCAGTAGATAAAAGACAATAATAAACGTTTGGAGAAAATTGTTCACACATATGTACAACATATGTGATATCAGTGACACTTCACTACATAACATATGTATTGATTTGAACTTACCAAATCAAAAGAAGCCCATCAGCTCATAATAACTGTAATGTTTTAAGTAAAATATTACTCAACACTCAAATGAAAGTTAAAAAAGGGTGGTCAACAGCGATTACATAATCTACATCAGTATTTGAAACATTTTAGAGAATCTTTTCATCTTAGTTAACTTGTATTCTGAAGACAGCAATTGACAAGGTTTCACTTCCTCGCCGAAAATATATACTTTTATCCCTGAAGTCAGACTGTTACATTGCTTGATTTGTAGTTGTTGAGGATTCTGCCGAATATTATTGTTTAAAGATATGCAGTATTTGTAAAGACAATGCATTAATACCGAAGTTCCATAATAAACAGTAAATTTCGTTATGCTGTACACGTGTTTTAAGGAGTAACTTCTAATCAGCAGCAATAGGGAAAGCCATTATCCAAAAGTAGTCAAAAAAGAAGAAGTCGTTACCAAAAATATCGAAATAGGACGCCAAATTCAGTACCAAGGACATCCACCTTATTTCACTGATTATCCCCGCACTTTCGAAGAAAGTTCGGGGATAATGTTATACCCTCCGTCTGTCCGTCCGTCCGTCCGTCTGTCCGTCACACTTCTCTTGTGACTCAAACTCCTCCTACATTTTTGGATTTAGGGATTTAATTTTGTTGTAGAATTGTTGCATATAGTCTGTAGAAGCACAATAAGCTTTCGAATTTTTGATATTGGACTTGGTGCAAACAAGAGGCCCCATGATGTCAATTTTAACAAAGACCCAAAGATTTTGATTTTGATACATGTGCATGTGACGCAAACTCCTCCTACATTTTGGGATTTAGGTATTAAATCTTTTATGCAGAATTGTTGCATATAGTCTATAGATTTGCAATAAGCTTTTTAAATTTTGGTTCCGGTTCAACTTTTGGTAAATTTCCTGAAAATGTCAAAGACACATATTTTTTTAAAATTTTGGCATATCATCTTATATTCTGACAAGTGTTTGGTAAATAACAAAATTCTGATAACTTAGGATTCTGAAAAGCGGTTCCAATTTTGGTAAATTTCCTGAAAATCTCAAAGACCACTATTTTTTGGAATTCTATCTAGCAACTGTACTTAAAATGTTTGTGTAGTTTAGGACAAACATTTTCATCAATTGGATTCCCAAAATATTTGATTATAGTTTTGGTAAATTTCCGGAAAGTCTCAAAGATTACTTATTTTTTGGAATTCCACCTAGCAACCATACTTAAATTGTTTGTGCAGTT